>CAUYRT010067428.1:0-45819 GCA_963574885.1 Lepilemur ruficaudatus | reverse complement strand
TTAGTCAATTCTAAGAGTCACTTTAGAAGGAACCAAACCTGTGGCAGGTTTTCCTACTTTAAAGGGAAAAAAAGAAAACAAAACTTCCAAAAGGGGGCCTGTATCAGCTACTTATTGCTGCATAATAAATTATTCCATAGCTTAGTGGCTTAAAATAATAAATATGTATTATCTGACACAGTTTCCATGAATCTGAAATTCAGAAGCTGCTTAGCTGGGTGGTTCTGAAAATACATACAAGAACATTTATCATAGTGTTATTTACAATAGCAAGATATTAGAAACCATCTGAATGTACAATGACAGGAAATGGTCAAAAATAATACATCCACTAAAAATGAGGTTTAAGAAAACTTTTAGTAACAAGGGAAACTGCTCATAATATCACTGAAAAAAGCATGTTGTAAAATTAAAAATCCAGCACGTACCCACTTTCAGTAAAATATTAATTTATATTAAAAAACTAGAAGTGTATATGTGAACATGGTAACAGTAGTTGCATAAGTTATCTATTGCTAAGTAACAGACCACACAGACCACACCAAAAATTAGTGGCTTAAAACAATATCCTTTAATTCATTCATAATTCTGCCATCTGGATAATTCTTCAGGTCTTCCCTGGGGTCACCTAAGCAGCTGCAACACCTGGTGGCATGACCAGGGCTAGAAACCCAAGAGGGCTTTGCTCACCTGTCTGGCCCCTCAGCTAGGATGGCCGGAACAGTTGGAAACTACCTGAACGTCTCTCTCCCTTCTTCTTTTCTTCTTTCTTCTCCTCCTCCTCTTCCTTATTTTCCTCTTTCTTTCTCTCCCTCTCCCTCCTTCGTCTCTCTCTGGATGGTCTCTCCAACAGGGCAGCCAGACAGAAACTGGCTTATACAATTGGGGTTGGCAAGTCTGAAATCCATAGGATAGGCCCAAAAGACTGGAAATTCAGGTAAGAGTTGGTATTGCAGGCTTTTTTTTTTTAATTGACACATTGTATTGTACATATTTATGGAGTACAATTCAATATTTTGATACATACACATGTTGTATAATGACAAAATCAGGATATTTAGCAAGACCATTACCTAATGTATTCATAATTTCTTTGTGGCAAGAACATTCAAAAGCTTCTCTTCTGGCTGTTTTATAATGTATTATATCTTGCTGTTAACCATCATCACCCTATACTGTGTAAAAGAATACCAGAACTTAGTCTTCCTACTTAATTGTAATTTTGTACCAGTTGAGCAGCTTCTCCCCATCCTCCCCACTGCTGGTGGTTACCAGTCTCTGCTTCTATGATATCAGCTTTGTAAAAAGTGTCCAATAATGGATGAATGGATAAAGAAAATGTGGTATATATACACAATGGCATACTATTAGGCCATAAAAGGGAATGAAATCCTGTCATTTGTGACAACATGGATGAACCTGGAAGACATCAGGTTAAGTGAAATAAGCTAGGCACAGAAAGATGAACACCACGTGATGTCACTCATATGTGTTGCAGTCTTGAGTCCCAATTCCTTAAGAGAGCAAGCTGGAAACTCAGGCAGGGTTTCTATGTTGCAATATTGAGATAATTGTTTCTTTCTTGGAAAACCTTAGTCTTTGCTCTTAAGGCCTTCAACTGATTGCATGAGGCAATGTACCCTTCCTAGCTGCAGATTTGAATCTTCTCTGAATTCTTCCTCGGTCCCTTTTAGGATCCTTTACTGCAGGTAATCTTTATGATAGGTAACCTCCTTTACTCAAAGTCTACTGATGTAAATATTAATCACATCCAGAAAATACCTTCACAGCAACATCTAGACTAGTGTTTGAACAAACAACTTTGCATTATATTCTAGCCAAGTTGGTGCATAAACTTAATCATCGTGCATGGCCAACCCCAGAGTCATTGTGGGAGAGACTACACAAGGGTGCGGATACCCAGAAGCATTGTTCATCGGGAGCCACGAATAGTAGGTATATCTGGAGGATATATCTACTACTGGAGGAAAAGGGCTTTTTCCCTTTTTTATTTGTATGTTTCAATTTTCTGCAAAGAGCATTATAACATTTTGAAACAATGTTATATAATGAGTCATATTCATTACTTTTAAAGTGCAAGACACAGAAAACTCCACAGAAGAAATCAACAAAATACTAGAATTCTCACCAATCAGAAATGATCAGTGTTAACATTGTATGATCAACCTTACAGATGAACTCTAATATGTATATAGACCTTAGAAGAAAAAGAGAGGAAAAAAAGATGAGACAGAGAGAGATTTGTAAAAATGAGATATTTAATAATTCTGTAAATGCTATTTTTTTAATTTAATTTTTTCTTGAATTTAAAAAAGAGAAAGAAACCAAAGGGAATATGAAAGATTCATAGCACATCAAATAAATGTTTCTTCATCCCCAAGAAATATCACATCTTAAAAATTACTCTAAATTTTAAAAAACAAAAATATTATGAAAACAATTAAGAGGTTGCAGTTGTATTTTTAAGTAGAGTTTTAAGTAGTATTGACCAACTTGCTGTTATGAGCAACATAGAGATGATAATACTGTAACTCTTCCACCTTCCCTCCCTCACCTTCTAATCAGGTTGTCGGGGCTTTGCCAGAGTTTATAATAATAGCGTTCAATTCTGCAACAATAATTTGCCTGGAAAAATAGTTCTTTATTTAAATGAATTCATCGCTCACCACCACTCTTTAGTTACAGCCTTCCCAAACCTGATCTCATCACCAAAGGTTTTGGTTTTATGCAAGCAAGTGTCCTGGGTTCTTTACTCCTGCTGTTATTTCATATATGAGATTGCTTATCTGTTACTGTCATTCATGGACAGCTTCTTGGCTGCATATAGTTTTCTTAGGTCTCTCTAAATCTCAGAACTTTCTAAACGCTGCTCTATTATCTTCAAACATGGAAAATTACCATAGTGTATCTGAGGATGCCCTAATTTTTCCCACTGTCAGGGACTACTTTGTGCCTAGATGCCTGAGGAATGTTTTTTTTTTTTAATTCTTTAAGTTTAATAATTTAGCCTAGAAAAATCTTTGATGTCTGTCATCCTGAATTTGTTTTTCATGGTATGCAATGTACCCTTCCTAGCTGCAGATTTGAATCTTCTCTGAATTCTTCCTCGGTCCCTTTTAGGATCCTTTACTGCAGGGACACCAATTATCTTATTTTGAATCATATTTGTCTCTCCTCCTCTTCTTTCTAATTGTTTAATCTTTTTCTTCTGCATTCAGTGTGGTTATCTCTAGCTTTCATGCCATTAATTGTGTTTTTAGCTATGTCTATTCTGTTCCTTGCTATTTTATGCTACTTTATTTCATTTCATTTCCTTAGGTCTGCAATCATTTTTTTTACAACTCATTCTGTTGTTTTATCATCTCATCTTTGAGCTATTGTTTTATTACATTTATATTCCTACTAATTTATTCTCTAAAGGAAAACATTCACGAGGAAGCCACTTTTATCACCCAATTTATGTTTCTTCCAGATTGGGTTCTTCACCTGACTGTTCCATATCCACATGTGACTTTTTGACTAATTGATTTTCCTGTGGTAAGTTTGCCTAGCTGCTCTGTCATTTCTTGTCATCTTGCTCATGCCTAATGTGAGCAGCTCTGTCTGTGACACCCTTCGCTCCCTAACTGGCACAAGTTCACCTTCCCCCACTCTGAGCTTCACTCTAAAGCCTGGATACTGTTGGTCTAGCGACTTCCCTGTAGCCTGAGGGAGGCCAGAGTTCAGCCAGGATTTACTTCTGCTTGTGTTGAGGCATCTGCACTCCAAGATTTCTTCTAGGAGACTACTAAATGCCTAGAACCAGCGCCCACTCCCCACAGCCAAGGGCGTGACCCACCCTAGTGGGCTTTGGCTCATTCTCCAACCAAGCTCACTGTCTTGGATGATAACTAGCCCCCGGCCCTACTAGTGGGATTGCAAATGGATACCACCTTTCCAGAAAACAACTTGACAGTAAGTGTCAGGGCATTAATATTCATAACTTTGATCCGATAATATCTGAGATTCTAGTTGGATAAAAAAGAAATGAAATTAAGATTCATTTGCATAGAAATTCTTTGGAATACCATATATAATGGCAATAAACTGGAGCTAAGTTAAATAAATGTTCAACATAGAGGCATATTGTGAGAAAGAGTACAGCAAATAAAAATAAGGTTTATGAAGAGCTTTTAATGACATGATTAAATTCTCATGCTATTATATTGAGTAAAAAATCAGAATAGAAAATTAAACATAGAATAATATCTCAATTATGTTTTCAAAATTTTCAGGAACCACACCTGGGAAGAACCACTTGACCCAAAGCTCCAGGAGGGCCGGAACCATGACTGTTTTGTTCACTCCTATGTAACTAGATCCTAACATAGTGCTTGGCACATAAGAGATATATAATGAATATTTATGAATAAAAAAGTAAAATTAATTCAAAGCAAAAGAAATTTATCTCAAGTCTCAATAACAAGAAAATTGTGCTTCTGAATGGCTTTGATTTTACAGATTTTTGATCATGCTTTGACTAGTTGAAACTATGACACATTTGGTCTATCTAAGATAGAGAGTTTCACAAAACACATTTTGTATATCACCATCTCATTTTCCCTAGCCTTATTTTCTCTTTGACAGGAATCATATTTTTAAGAAACAGCTTTATTGAGGTATAATTTGCATATCATACAATTCACACATTGTAAGTGCACATTTCAATAATATTTAGTAACTTTATAGAGTTATAAAACCATCACCACAATCCAGTTGTAGAATATTTTAATCACCCCCCAAAAAAACCCTTCAAGCTCATTCGCAGTCAAACCCCATACTCACCCCTGATCCAGATAACCACTGATAAATATTCTGCCTATATAATTTGCCTTAACTGGACATTTCCTGTATGTGAAATTGCACAATATGAAGTCTTTGGAATTGGCTTATTTTTCTTAATGCTTTGGAAGTTCATCTGTGTTGTACTAGGTATCAATATAACATTCCTTTTCATTGCTGAATAGTATTCCATGATGTGGATAAACCACATTTCTGTTTAGCTAGCAGATGAACATCTGGATTGTTTCTAATTTTAAGCTATTAGAAATAATATTGCTAAAGAACATCCTCATAAAAGTCTTAGTGTGGACACATGTTTTCATTTTTCTGTGTAGACTCCTAGGAGTAAAAATACTGGGTCATATGGTAAGTTTTTTTTTTAACTTTTTAAAAATGCCAAAGTGTTTTCCAAAGTGGCTATACCACTTTACATTCCTACCAGCAATGGAGGAGGATTCCAATTTGGTCCTTCTTTTTCAAAATTGTGTTTGCTATTCTAGGTCTTTATATTTCCATATAAATTATAGAATTGAGTTATTGATTCCTATCGAATTAAATTTATTGGTCAAAATCTTGTTTATTAGTTCTAGTAGTTTCTTTGTGGATTCCTTAGGATTTTCTATTAATACATATAGGATCATGTCATCTGTGAATGAAGACAGTTTTACTTACACCTTTCCCATCTAGATGCCTTCATTTTTTTTTGTCTTGTTGCATTAGTTATAACCCACAGTACGAGACTGAATAGATGTGACAAAAATGGACATTCTTGCCTTGTTCTCTTACCTTAGGAGAAATGTTTTAAGTCTGTCAGCATTAAATATGGAGTTAGCTGTAAGGCTTTTGTAGATACCAACTGCAAGATTTAGGAAGTTCCCTTATATCCCTGTTTTGTTGAGTATTTTTAATCACAAAAGGGTGTCAGATATTTTCAAATGTTTTTTATGTATATATTGAGATGATCATCTTGTTTTTGTCTTATATTCTGTAAATATGATGTATTACATTAATTTCTTTTTGTATGTTAAACAAACTTTGCATACGTTAAATAAATGCTATTTGGTCATGATACATAATGCTTTTTATATGCTGCTGAAATAAGTTTGCTAATATTTTGTTAAGGATTTTTTATTTATATTCATGCAGGATGTGTCTTTTATTTTTATGTCTTTGACTTTTGGCATAGGTTAATATTAGCATACTATAGTGAATTGTGAATTGTTCCTACTTCCTCTATTTTCTGAAAGGGTTTGTGAATGATGGGTAATTTTTCCTTAAATGTTGGATTCACCAATGAAGCCATCCGGACTCAGGCTTTTCTTGGTGGGAAGACTTTTAATCACTAATTCTATTTCTTTACTTGTTACTATCTACTCAGATTTTCTATTTCTAGTCAGTTTTCATAATTTGTGTCTTTTTAGGAATTTGTTAATTTCATCAAAGTGGTCTAATTTGCTAGCATAAAGTCATTCATAATGTTCTCTCACAGTTCTTTTAATTTCTATATGATTAGTAGTGATTTCACCTCTTCTATTCATAATTTTGGCAATTTACATCTTCTCTCTTATTTTCTTAATGAGCCAAGCTGAAGGTTTGTGATAGACAGAATAATGACCTCCCCAGTATGTCCATGTCCTAATGGCAGGAAACTTTAAATCGGTCAGGTCACATGGTAAAGAGGAATTACGGTTGCAAATGAAATTAAGGGTGTTAATCAGGCGACCTGAAAATAGGAAAATCATCCTGGATTATCCTAGTAAACACAATATAATCACAGGGGTCCTTAAGTGTAGAAAACCGAGGCAAAAGGAGGACCAACGAGATGACAGTGTGAGAAGGAGGTGATCCAGTGTTGCTGGATTTGAAGACGCAGGAAGAAAGCCATGAGCCAAGGAAAACAGGCAGCCTCTTGAGCTAGAAAAAGCAAGGAAATAGACTCTCCCCTAGAGCCTCCAGAAAAGAATGTACTTTGCCAACAACTTGACATTAACTCAGTGAGACACGTTTTAGACTTCTTCTGATCTTCAGAACTATAAAATAAAGCAATTGTGTTTTTAAACCACTAAGTGTGTCGTAACTTGTCATAGCAGCGATAGAAAACTATACAGAATTTCTCAACTTTGTTGATCTTTTCAAAGAACTAACTCTTAGCTTCGTTGATTTTCTCTATGATTTTATATTTTCTATTCCATTCTATCCCTTATTATTTACCCCCTTCTGCTTGCTTTAAGTTTAGCTTGCTCTTCTTTTGCCAGTTTATTAATGTGGAAGCTTAAGTTATTGACATGGGATATTCTTTTCTAATATTGGCATTTAAAGCTACAAATTTCTCTCTAAGTGCTTCTTTATTTTCAATCCATGAATCTTGATACATTGTGTTTTTGTTTATATTCAATTCAAAATACTTTCCAATTTCCTTCTTTTGATTATTTCTTTGACTCATGGGTTATTTTGAAGTGTTTTGTTTAATTTCCAAACATGTACCATTTCCAAAACTCTTCATTTCTTCCTGTGAATTCAAGTTACCATCTGTTGTCTCATCTTTTCAGCCCAAAAGACTTCTTTTAATATTTCTTTTAAGGCAAATCTTTTAGCAACAAATTCTCTCAATATTTGTTTATGTAGGAATTTTTTTATTTCACCTTCATGTTTAAGGAATACCTTTGTGGGATTTAAAAATTGTGTAGTTTGTCTTTCAACACTTTGAAAATGCCATTCCACTACCTTTTGGAATTTACTGTTTCTGATGAGATGTCAGCAAAAAATTATATTGTTTCCTGGTATGTTGCTTTTCTCTTGCTGCTTTCAAGATTTTCTCACTGTCTTTGGCTTTCAGCAATTTGACTATGATGTGCCCAGTTGTGGATTTCTTTGTTTTTATCCTGCTTGGGGTCTCCAGAGCTTCTTGAATCTGTACGTTAACACTGTTTATCAAATTTGGGAAGATTTTTAACATTGTTTCTTCTCTTTCTGAGACAATCATTACATGGTTATCATTAGCAAAGAGCAATAGTTTGACCTCCTCTTTCCTGATTTGGATACTTTCATTTCCTTCTCTTGCCTGATTGCTCTGGCTAGGATTTCCAGCACTATGTTGAATAGAAGTGGTGATAGTGGGCACCCTAGTCTTGTTACAGTTTTAAGTGAGAATGCTTTCAACTTTCTCCATTCAGTATGATGTTGGCTGTGTGTTTGTCATATACAGCTTTTATAAGTTTAAGGTATGTTCCATCTATGCCTATCTTTTTAAGAGTTTTTATCATAAAAGGGTACTAAATTTTGTCAAATGCTTTTTCTGCATCTATTGAGATGATCATATGATCTTTGTTTCTGCTTCTGTTTATGCGGTGAATCACATTTATGGATTTATGTATGTTGAACCATCCTTGCATCCCTGGGAGAAACCCCACTTGGTCATGGTGGATTATTATTATTATTATTATTTGATGTGATGCTGAATTCGGTTTGCTAGAATTTTATTGAGGATTTTGTGTCTATATTCCTGAAGGATATTGGTCTACAGTTTTCTCTTTTTTGTTGTGTACTTTCTTGGCTTTGGTATCAAGGTGATACTGGCTTTGTAGAATGAGCAGGGAGGATGCCTTCCTTCTCAATGTTATGAAATAATTTTTGCAATATGGGTACCAATTCTTCTTTGTAAGTGTCATAAAATTCAGCTGTGAAACCATCTGGTCCAGGACTTTTTTTGGTTGGAAGATATTTTATTGCTTCTTCAATTCAATTTTTCATAATTGGTCTGTTCAGGAGTTTTATTTCTTCATGATTGAGCCTTGGGAGGTTGTGTGTCTCCAGGAATTTGTCCATTTCCTCAACATTTTTGAGTTTATGTGCATAGAGATTTTTATAGTATACAGATGATATTTTGTATTTCTGTGACATCAGTTGTACTATCTCCTTTTTCATTTCTGATTGGCTTATTTGGGCCCTTACTTTTCTATTTCTGGTTAATCTAGCAAGAGGTCTATCAATTTTGTTTACCTTTTCCAATAACCACATTTTGTTTCATTAATCTTCTGTATTATTTTTTTGTTTTTGGTGTCATTTAGTTCTACTCCAACCTTAGTTATTTCTTTTTTTCTGCTGGGTTTGAGTTTGGTTTGCTCTTTCTTTTCTGATTCCTTGAGATGATTCATTAAATTGTTGATTTGTGACCTTTCTGCCTCTTGTAGACATTTAAGGCTATGAATTTTTGCCTTAGGATTGCTTTTGCTGAATCCCACAGATTTTGATAACTTTTGTCCCCTTTGTCATTTAGTTTGAGGAATCTTTTTATTTCCACCTTAATTTCCTCCTTGACCCAATAATCATTCAGCACTAGGTTGTTTAATTTCCATTAATTTGTGTAAAATTGAGTGTTTTTTGAAGTTGATTTCTAATTTTATTCCACTGTGGTCTGAGAAGATACATGGTATAATTTCTATTTTTTTAAATTTGTTGAGACATGTTTTGTGACCTAAGATGTGATCTATCTTAGAGAATGTTCCATGCACTGATGAGAAGAATGTATATTGATTAAATTAAAAGGCTTCTGCACAGCCAAAGAAACAATCAACAAGGCAAATAGATAACCTACAGAATAGGAGAAAATATTCACATGCAGTACATCTGATAAAGGGCTAATAAACAGAATCTACAAAGAACTCAAGCAAATCAGCAAGAAACAAATCAAACAACCTCATTAAAAAGCAGGCAAAAGACATGAACATGAGCTTTTCAAAAGAAAATAGACCAATGGCCTTTAAACATATGAAAAAATGCTGAACATCACTAATCATCAGAGAAATGAAAATCAAAACCACAATGAGATATCACCTAACCCCAATGACAATGGCTTTTATCAAAAAGTACCGAAACAACAAATGTTGGTGTGGATGCAGACAGATAGGAACACTTATACACTGTTGGTGGGACTACAAACTAATGCAACCTCTATGGAAAATAGTATGGAGATTCCTTAAAAAAGCTAAAGGGAGACCTACCATTTGATCCAGCAATCCCACTACTGGGTATTTATCCAAAGGAAAAAAAAAATCACTTTATCAAAAAGACACTTGTACTAGAATGTTTATTGCAGCACAATTCACAATTGCAACGATGTGGAATCAACCCAAGTCATGAATAAATTAATAAAATGTGGTATGGAGTATTTCTCAGCCATAAAAAATGAATTAATACCTTTTTCAAAAATCTGGATGGAACTGGAGACCATTCTCCTAAGTGAAATATCTAAAGAATGGAAAAACAAACACAACATGTACTTGCTATTAAATTGGAACTAACCGATCAGCATTCATGTGCATAGATGGAAGTAAAACTCAATGAAAATTGTGCAGGTGGAGGGGGGAGAGGGATGGGTGAAATCATATCTAATGGCTACAACAAGTTATTGCAGTTATTTTTTAATAGTTTTGTGTTTTAGTCTTCATACTAAAGATGTAAGTAATTTACACACCACAATTACAGTATTAAGTATTCTGAATTTTTTTGTATACTTAATTTTACCAGTGAGTTTTATACCTTCAGACATTTTCTTGTTTTATGTTAGCTTCCTCTTCTTTCAGTGTGGAGAGCTTCCTTCAGCATTTTTTTAAGATAGGTCTTATGGTGACTAATTACAAGCTTTTGTTTGTCTGGGAAAGTGTTCATCTCTTCTAGTCTGAAGGATAGTTTTGCTGGATACAGTATTCTTGTTTGGCAATTTTGTTCCTTCTGGATTCTAAATATATCATCCCACTTTCTCCTGGCCTTCAAGGTTTCTGCTCTGAAGTTTGTTGCCATATAGTTTGGAATTCTCTTATATATTGTTTGCTTCTTTTCTCTTTTTGCTTTCAGAATCCTCTCTGTCTTTGATCTGTCAGAGTTTGATTATATTATGCTTTGATGTAGTCTTATCTAGGTTGAATCTTATTGGTGACCTTTAGCCTTCCTCCACTTGGATATTTATACCTTTCTCCAGATTTGGAAAGTTTTCTATTATCATTTCATTGAATCAGCCTTCTACCCCTTTGTCTGTCTCTGCTCTGTCTTGAATTCCAGTCATTCAAATATTTGCTCTTTTGAACATATCTTGCCTCTTGTGGCAGCTGTGCTAATAAGAAGAAAAAAAAAAGAAAAAAGAAGAAAAAAAGAAAATATTCCATACATCCCATAAGCTCTTTTTCTGTTCCTTTTTATTCTAATTTTGTTTTTTCTCCTCTGACTCTGTATTTTCAAATAGCCTGTTTTTGAGCTCACTGACTCTTTCTTCTGCTCCATCAATTCTGCTGTTGATACTCTCTATTGCAATTTTTCTTTCATTCATTGTATTTTTGGCTCCAAGAATTTCTGGCTTTTTTTATTATTTCAATATCTCTTAAATTTCTCTGATAAATTTCTGAATTGTTTCTGTGTTTTCTTAAAGTTCACTGAGCTGACTTAATACAGCTATTTTGAAAGCCTTCTCTGACAGAGCACACATCTCCATCTCTTTAGGGTCCATCACTGGCACCTTCCTTAGTCCATCAAATGAGGTCATAATTCCCTGATTGCTCTTGATGCTTGTGGGCATATGTCAATATCTACACATTGAAGAGTTAGGTATTTATTCCAATCTTTGCAGTCTGGCTTTATTTGTGTCTGTCCTTCTTCTGTAGGCCTATCCAGAAATCTAAGAGTGACTGTTTTCAGAACCGTTTCAGCACTAGAGGACACCCTAAGCCAAGGTTCTCTATGAGTCTCACAATGGCTCTAAGGTTGGTGCAGCACTCTGGCCTGGGATGAACCTGGGCAAGACCCAAAGAGGGTATCTTGGTTGTGTGGGAAAGCTGACCAGAGACCCAAATCCAAGGGCCTATCCCCCAGGTCCAAATGGGCTCACATTTCACAGTAGTTTCCTGCACAGATTTGACAGTTCTTTGATTACCATGAGAAGGGCCGGAACCAAGGGTGAGCCCCCTCAGCATTCACAATGGAACAGAGGCTAGTGAGCCTGCTCAAGTATCCCAGATATACACACTTCCCAGTAATTTCTTATATAAGTAAGGAAGTTCCCCCAATAGCAGTGAGAGAGCCTGACGCTGAGACTGGGTACCCTCAGAGTCTGCTGAGAGACGAAAGTCAGTGAGCTTGCCCCAGTAGCCCAGATGTGCATGTTTCCCAGCAGTTTCTTGCATGGGTAGGAGACTTTCCCAACTGCAGCAAGAGGGTCCAGGGCTGAGACCGGGCCCCCTTAGGATCTGCTGAGGGATGGAGGCTGGCAGGCCCCTCAGAGAAGTTCAGATTGACAATTTCCAGGCTTTGAGATGTACCCAAGTCTCCCTCTGGGTCCTTGTTCAATCTGTAATAAGCTGGGACCACAGCTGAGGAGGGCTGGAGCCAAGTTACAAGGTAACTTTTAAATCTACTGCTAAGGTTGACACTGGCAGGCAGACAATCTTTTCTGTCAAGGCACTAGTTTGCATTTCTCCTGGATTCCTTAAAAGATGATTTTGGTTGCAGGCTCAAAGCCAAACGGGGCTGTAGCCAAGCCCTTTAGTGAATGAAACTGTTTCCAGGGTTGAACCAGGAGCATGATTGGAGGATCTGCTACCTGGTTGCTGGTCTACACTTTCAAAATGGCCTTCCTAGGTCTTGGGCTCCACTGGGGTTTTACAACTTCCTACCTGAATCTCAAGGTTCCCTCAGAGAGACTTTGCAAATCTGTTTTGCATTATATGTACTTATTCTCCTCAAAGTCATTTTAAAGCCCTTCTCTCACAAGGCAGAAAGGAAAGGAAAGATAGGAAAGAGTCAGTAAGGAAATACAATAGGAATTCCCAAAGTAAGAGTTTAGGCAAAATAATTTTTCAAGAAATTTTACTGATATTTTCTACTTTTTCTATATTTTTATTTTCCATTTTGTAATTTTAACTGTGTATTTTTTATAATTCATTTAATGTTGAAATAGGTAATAAATTTACATGGCTCAAAATTTAAATAGAAAAGTTAATATATGGTGTCTGCCTTCCTTCTAATTACCACTCTATTCCTCCACAGGTCATTTTTTAGAATTTTTTATTTGTTTTATGTATTTATTGTGTGTGCTGCCATAATTTTTTATGGAAATGCAATTGTGTATGAAGATATATTCTTGATTTTCTCCTTTTTCTAATAGAAGTCAAAATATAATACACACAGTGCTCTGCTCTTGCCTTTTTTACTTAATAGTAGAAGCGGAAAAGTTTCCCATATCATACCAGCATTTCCTCATGCTTTTGTATAGCTGCATTGTATTCCATTATAGATGCAGCATAATTTATTTGACCAGTCCTTTAATGATAAATCATACACAGGAAATCTCTGCCCACAATCTATGTGAAACTAGGCAAAATCCCTTCTATCTTCAATAGCCCTCTGCAAGCTATTGATCAACTAGCTGAGAGAAAGAGGTTCCCTCCAGCCTTTTTCCCAATCAGCTCTCCCCAGCCCCAACTGTGGTCACCAATTAGAATGTGATAAGAATGGGTGGACTGGGAGAATCCTGAGAACCCAGCCATATTCTCCAACCAGGGAGAGCTTCCTCCTTGGTAGCCCAGCCAAATTTGAGAACTCCCAGCTCCTGCACACACCTGTGAAGATGCTTCCTGATTCCTAGTCATAAAATAAAGCTCTTTTAATACAGGACATGCTAAGATTTTTACCTTTATAATAATAATTTTTAAAGATACCCATTCCTACCTTGAGGTTGTAAGTAGAAGATTAAGTAAAGGTTTCTATATAGAAAAGATGTTTGAGAGAGCCTAACACTGTATTTCTTTGTCTAAGAACTTATCTTAACCCATAGTTACTATTGAGAGGTGAGTTGGGGGCTGTATTAGTACCACATGTCATTGGACACTCACCTCTCTGTCTGACCCAGGATTGGATGTCTGTTCCAAGGAGCACCAAGCTTTGACTGGCCAGGGATAAATACATTTTTCTCAATCAATAATGTATTCCAGAAGACACAGAGAACATAAGGCTATAGCAGGCACTTGAACTGAAAAGTGACATGCAACAAGACTGGCGAAGCATCTGCCCAGGAGCAACGTTTCTGAGCCTAAATTGAAGAAAAATCCCTCTCCTTGATAGCAACCTCAGGCCAACTCTCCCTTCTGGATCAACTTCAAAGCCCTTCTCCATTAGCTAAGGACATAAATGATTCCACTGCTCAAGGCAAAGGGCATTTGTATGGGCAGCAATGTCACAAGCTATCATCAAACACAGTATTTGTTCTGTGTATCAAGATCCTGGCAGAGTGAGGGCCTCTTAGATGCACCCTCTATCCCCCCAAAAAAACACCCTCTGATCAAACTGGTCTGCCTCTGCCCTTCAACTGCCTCTCCTTTTTGCACTCCTTTAATTGCACTTGTTTTTGAAGCCCACAGAATTTATTATTCAGAAAACAACCTTCTCTGCAATATCAACCTTAATTAACTGTGTTCCTTTTCTATCACCTCCCACCCTCCACTTTATGCATTTGAATTAAGGCACTCCAGAGCCCCTGGCCGACACCCCTCCCCCATCACACACCCAACGTCGTCTACCAGCCAACCATGACCAGATAAGGGAAAATGGAATTTCTTATCTTTGGCTGCCAATGTGAAAGGGTCAAGGTTACCAAGGAGAGACCCTCCAAAAGGAAGGAGAGAAAGAAAGAAGCCAAGCCTCCCTGGTTTCCATGGTAACAGAAGGTTGAATCATGGTGCATCCCCGAGAGCCTGGCCCGCTAGCTCTGCTGACATCTTTCCACTTCATTAGCCTCTTTATCAAGTGACTCTGCATAAGACTAAGTGTATTTTGGTGTCAGGGTGCACTGTAGGTGATTCAAAAACAGGGTGACCTTTTCTGCTGATCCCTGGTGCCTTCTGGGAGCACAGATGCCTACACCCCTCCTCCTGGGTCCTCTTAAAGGCTTGGCTTGCTCTTCACTCTTTCTAATCAAAGCTCTGAAACTGGGAGACCCGGAGTGCCCCCACCCAGCAGCCCAGGAAGCCAGGACCCCAGCTGTCAGTGATGTACAGCACCGAGCCAGGAGGAAGATTAATGACTTTGCCCACAGAAAATGGATAAAACGGGCCCCAAAAAGACAATAAATGCACGCAGACTGCGAGGAAGGCTCTGACAGTAACAAATACTGACTGACATCGCATTGTGTTCCCTTTCTAGATGACTCTGAACTGCCAGTGGAAACACAGATTCATTTAATAAGCACTTCAGTGAGACAAAGGGACCTTTGGGGGTTGAGATTGATCTTCATCTCATGCGTGTGCACGGCAACGTTTGTGCGTGTGAAAAGAAACGTCCACATTCAGTCTCTGTCCCCTTGGAAATCCAAAGAGTGTGCTGTGCTATAATTTCCCAATCTTGTCTCCATGCTTCAGCAAATTTGTCACTGGTAGGTTCTCTCAGCCATGAAAATTCTCCTGCAACCAAGAGCCCAGGGCTGAAAGCAAATCAGTTAGGGCACTTAAAACACCTTTGATAAGATTGACCTCTCTTTCAGGACCCCTGTACAGATCTGTGTCCGGGGTGGAACTTTCTGTTCCTCCTGTACAGGGGCCACAGTGACATTTACCCCAGAAGCATGCTGGGCTGAGCAGTGGGCAGGGAAGCCGAGAGCCTGGGCAATGAGACGGACAAGGAGTTTAGGGGAGCACTGGAGGCTGCCACAGTTTTGTTTTGTTTTCTTCCTTCTTCATGAACTCACAAATGCTGTGTGACAGAAGCCAGGGAATCCGGGTCCCATGCCTTCACCAACCCTTATGTGATCTGGAAGGAGTGGGCCCCAAATTACCTGTCAGAGGAGTGAGAGGCCTGGGTGATAGCTGAGATTCCTTCTGGCTCTGTCAGGAGCAGGAGGTCTGCCCTCACTGCTACCTCTCACACCAACACCCCAGGACTAACTCGTAAGTCTTTTCTTAAATCCCATCTACTCCACACTATTCCACCCTCAGTCCTTTGGCTCTGAACCTGGCCAGAGCTTCATTATCTCCTGCAAGACTAGGACCATGGCCTCCTATGGGGCCCACAGAATTGCTCCCTCCCCATCCATCTTCCAGGGCAGCAGTTCTTAAAGTGTGGTCCCAGGCCAGCAGCAGCAGCATCACCTGGGAACTTGTTTGAAATGCATATTTGGGGGCCTGACCCCAAATCAGACATTTTGGGCTGGGACCCAAAGATCTGATCCTCCCAGATTCTTAGTCTGGACACTGCTCTGGACCCCTCGAGGTCCCTGTCTCACCACTCCCTCCCTTGGAAAATATTTACTCTCTAGTAACCCCAAACTTGTCATTTCCAAATACACAGTGCTGTGTCACACCTCTGGCCCCACGGAAGTCATTCCTTCTAGCTGGAATGGTCTTATGGCCAATCCTCACGTTGTGGGGCCAAGGCCTTCTCAATCTTCTCAACCAAATAACCTTCGACACCCTTCCAAATGCACCCCTCCAGAGGATATCCCCCCAGAAAGACTTCCCTGACTTCCCCAACCACCAAAGCTAGGACTGTGTGCATCTCCATACTCAGCACATGTCACCTTGTTCAGTAGGTAGCATTCTGTATGTCCCACACACCCTGCATAATCTCTGAGACAGTGAATACGATTGATTTTGCTCCTATAATTAGATTATCCTATGTTGTATAAACTGGTTGACCATAAAATAGGGAGATTAACCAGGTCATCCTGATCTAATCACAAGAACCCTTTGAAAGTAGAATTTTCTCCATTTGGTCACCAAATTAAAAAGTCAGACACATTTGACCTGAGGGAGGTTCTCCATTTCAGAGACGGGGGGTGGGGGGCGGTCCTGGGGCAGGGACCTAAAAGCAGCCTCTAGGAGCTGAGAGCAATCTCTCTACCTGACAGCTAACAATAAAATGGGGACATTAGACCTATTACTTCAGGGAACTGAATTCTGCCAACAAGGATCAGCTTGGAAGTAGATTATTCCGCAGCCTGTAAACAAGAAGTCAGTCCAGCCAACACCTTGATTTCAGCCTTGTGATACCCTGAACAGATATGCTATGCTGGACTTCTGATCTCCAAAACTGTGAGCTAATAAATCAATGTTGTTTTAAGCCTCTAAGTTTGTGGTGATTTGTTACACAGCAATAGAAAACTAATACACCTTGTATTGGAATTGTCTGTTTGCATAGCAGCTCCCCCGCTGACTGAGCTCCTTAAAGATAGAGACTGCCTCATTAATTCTTATATCTCCAGCACCTGTCTAGGGCATGCCCAGAGGAGGTACTTAGTAAATGCTTACTGGGTGGATGAACGGATGGATGGATGCACCCGGTTCTTGGTGCACGTGATTCCATTGTTCCAACAGTTGCTTTACAATTAGGGGGAAATGACTGAATGTAAGAGAAGGGCAAGACTATGTAAATAAACAATGAAATTAGGATGGAAAAAAGTGGATTTTGTTGGTCCCTTCATTGATTTTTGCAGTGTGGAGGACTCTTTATGTGTTAGGAGTTTGTCCTCGATTCATCTCCTGCAGCACAGCATCTCAAAGCACCAGGAGCTAAGGATATGTGCCCTTATCAAGCATGTGACATCTGTTGCATACCACCAGAAGCAGCAGTCCCAGGATGTCAACCCACTGCATAGTTTGTAGGTGTTAAGGTCACGAAGAAAGACATGGTTCACACAGGCACTGGATAGAACAATGCTTTACTCATATAGAGAAGAGACCGAGCAAGACCAGTTTCAATAATGATCATTGGTCCTCCATGGCCAGCTGATGCAGGGAGGTGGTCTGCATGCACCTCTCTCATGTTACAAGCAAAGGACCCAGTACTGAACAGATGGAGCAGTGCAATTGCCTGGTGCCATGTTATGCACACACTCAAGCAAAACAAAAAAGTTTACATCAAACCCAGAACAGGGAAAGATACTCCCAAATAGCCCAGCACAGGCTGAAAGGGCTCTTTATGTAGGAAAAAATGTTCCAGGCCTGAGGACACACTCATATGTAACTCTGCAAGGGTCAACACGCCTGCATATGACTGCAGCCCCAAAATGGACATCTGTCATTGTTGTATCTAACTGCCCCTTATCTTTGAAGCAATGCTGCTCTATGTGTAATGCTGGTGGGGTACAGTGGCCAGCCTCTCACCTCAGAAGCCAGAAGGCGGGAGGATTCTGCCTGTCTGTACTCCCTGGAAGTATAGGCAGATGAACTCTCCATCCAGAAGCTAGAGTGAGTGGTATGAAGACCCCGGGACAATCAGATTTATTCCTGACAGCCACAGGGGAATCTAACACCTGTTGTCCATAGGCAGATCAAGTGCTATCTTGACACAGCAAAGGCCACTTCCTGGCCCAGTTGTCACATTGCAAAAGAACTCTTGACATGAACTCTCAGCTCCTGCCTATGTTTCAAACTGGTTCTCTAGCATCCCATTGAATCTCTGAACCTCTGATAGATTCCTTTTCTGCTTAAAATACAAAGAGTTGGTTTCTGTTGTTTGCAACCAAGAACCCTGACTGATACATGCTCTTATCATGCTGAACTGACAGCTGAGTGCTTTTCCTATTTCTAAAAGTCCCCGGAGACTCCATAAGCTCTCTCAGTTACCTGTTGTACCAGTCAAGGCTTTTAGCTGCAGACAAAAGAACCCTCCATAGCTGATTTAAGCAGAAAAGAAATTTATTAAAAAGTACTGCTAGCTCCCCAGGAGCATCTCTGGGAGACTCCATAGCCAGCAACAATGGATGAATCCCACCACTCTCCAGATTGCTTCCATAGGGTCTCCATCAGCACCCCCACTGACACCAAACCCACATGTTCTGTCAACAGCACCACACACCATGTGTTTCCACTGGCAACTCTGCCACTGCTGCCTCGGGGTGCTGAATGTCTCTGTCCCTTTCCTGACCAGAACGGATTCCTGTGCACACCTGCTTCCTAGCATCACTGGCCTCCTAAATGAAGCCTGACCCTGATTCCTCTGGCTGGAAGGACCTTAGTCTTGCACTATTTACAAGGGAAGCTTGAAAAGCCCATTTCTGGCTTCCTTCTTGAGGAGGCACAGACTCAGAAGGTGAGAAATTCCCCAAACTTAGAAAGGGGGAACAAGGGTGCTGGGTGCCCACGTGGCTTGACTAATATCCTGTTGACTGCAGGTAGCCTGACTACATCTATTACAGTGTTAGAACAGCTTGCATCCAAGAAATCCTTCCTAGAAGCTAACCAAACACCCATTTTCTGCAACGCTCCAATTTAACCAGAGTCTTCAGTGTGTCATCTTCAGTGGAATTCTACAAGAGCCTGCCACTGCCTTCCAAGTGTTTGAACACTGGCATTCAGTCCCCCATGAATTTCCTTTTATGGTGATTAAGAAGCAACAATCTCTTCTCCTTCCCTTTTCCTTATGACTCCTTGGAGCTTTAGTTGCCTCTAAAGCCATTCTCTCAACTATTCAGACCTCTCTTCAATCGCTGTAAAAGTACCACTCCTTGTACTGTTCTCCACCAAATTACATAACTGTTTTCATTTTCTCTTTTCATGCTGTCTCCCCGGTACAGACCCTTAGCTACCTGCTCCAATGAACAGCATCCCACGTCCCCCAGCCTCAACCAACTCTGGTAGGTCATGCTGCCTCGTGGTCAAACCACAAAAAATTTTGCAGTGACACTGCACTGTGGGCTCTTCAAAGCTAAAAGCACAGCAGCCCCTCCACCTTTTTGTCACTGCTGTCACTGAATAGCAATAGCACATAACTAGCTCAAAAGTCACTGGAATATAATAGGGACTCAATGAAGATACAAGTAGGCACACTACTGACATGGAATGAAACTCTCCTCTAAAGACTTATGCTAGCTGTGTGGCCTCAGTCAAGACACTTTACCTCTCTAAGCCTCAGATTCCTCATCTGAAATGTTGAGATGATAATATTTGGTTTATAGGACTGCTTGGAGGATTAAATGAGATGATGCATCCAAAGTGCATACGGTAAGTGCTCAATATATGCCACCTCATAAGATAACTTGGAGACCCAAAGTGATCATGGGTGTAAAAGCACTGTAACCTGGAAAAATCCCACAAAATCGCTATGTTAATAACACTATGATGGTGTTATTAACATCACAGTTATTAATAGTATTTCACAAACTAAGTAAAAAGGCATAGTTACAGCCCTAATAAGATGCACTTTGAGGGAGGGTGCCAGAAGGTTTCCATAAGTTGCCCTAAAAAGGAAGAGGGAGTAAACATCCCATACAGACATTCCCAGAATATTTGAGCTACAGCAACTCTCAGAGCTGGCTTTCAACCCTTGCAATTTACAGAGATGGACACAGACAGGACAAGACCTTGGCCAAAATGGTCCATGGCAGACCTTGAATCTAGTGCTCCTGTCTCTGTCAATGCCACCTTGGCAGAACGAGGCTTCCACACTGGCCTTCATGGGGATGGTGCCCCTATCCCCACCCTCACACCCTACCCAGGTGACCAAAGAGGTACCTAACATCCAAATCACCCAGAAAAGTTAATCTTCCAGAAGCCAGAGTTGGTGTTTCCTCAAATATGATTTCAAGAGTCAAGGAATTGTCCACACTCACAGGCCTCCCCCATCCACCTGCCTCTGGGTTCTCTGGGTCCGAAGTTCCCCTGCCTCTTTGTGTTAATCTCTTTAGGAAAGGTAAAAATGGAAATAACAGCTTTAGTGGGAACCTTGGAACTGTTATTATCATCAACACCACACTGAGAGTTAGCTCAGTAGACCCCTAAGAGCCAGGATAAGAGTTTGTAAGGGGAATAGGGATACAGTAGAGTTAAATATAGGTTAACAATATGGGCAGAAAAATCCTGCAAAGACTATTTCTGATATGATAAAAAGGGTCATTCCATATCAAAGGCCAGGGTGAGTGCTCCAGGGGACATATGAGGCTCCCTGGGGGAAGAGTTAAAGAATGGACAGAGCCGTCCCTCTTTCCAGGCTCAGCCCGGGCAGCCACTTCCTGAGGAAGTCTTCCCAGGGCCCTCAAGATTGAATGAGAAATCTGCCCTCAAGGATTTCATAGCATTCTGAGCCTCCTCATCATAGCACTCCCATCTCACTAGCTGTGAGCTCTTGGAGGGCACGGTAGGCCCTGTTGCATCACCAGCATGCATCAGCAGACCTGGCAAAGACTACTGATGGCATTTATGGAGGGTACCGCATGTTGAGTCAATCTGCCTTAATGCATTTGCAAGCCAGACTTGGAGTAGGCCCTTTAAAACAAAGTATTTCTCCTGAGATCTGGAACCCTATGATCCCCATAATTCCTTTAAATTTACAGACAACTGAAGGAATACATCTGCTGCAAGGTGAGAAGACAAGAAGAACCTCTCTGGACAGTCCAGGAGCCCAACATTTCAGGAGCTGCATCTTCAGAAATTCTGAAGAAGGGGGATAGGGACATGACAGCCTAGGTGAAGAAGGGTGGGGGATTTACCAGGGAGCTGGCTTTGCATAGGAGGCACTCAGGTTTCAATTGGATTATGTGTTTCAGGCCAACTTTTTTAAAACAAAATTTTGTTTTGTTTAAAATGCTTTTATTTATAATTTATATAAGAATTAAAAATATCAGTAGTTCCCATCAAATATATATATATATATATATATATAGAATGCAGATGGTGGGAGGGGGTCTGGGAAGCCTCTGAAGATAAAGGGAGAGCTGTGCCCCTGCGTTCCCACTCAGAGCTGTCACTTTCGGGGAATCTGCTACCCAAGTCCATCTATCCTATTTGCTTCCTTTTTCTTGAGTCACAAAATGAATCTTCCAGCTCCACTGGAGAAATCCATGACTTTCACCAAGAGCTCTCAGCAGGGCCAAAACGAAGGAAAACTGGAGTAGAAAGAAAAACACATCACATCCAAACATAGGCCTTTATGTGGGCCTTACTGCCTGCAATGCCAATTCAGGAAGCTGCTATTGATTTTCCATGGGAAGGGAACTAAGGAAACAGAAAGCTTGCAGAAGAGCCGGGCCAGAGGGAAGCTAGTATCTCATCTCTCTGTTATCTTTTTCCACAGTTCAAAAATCAATTAGTGATGAATTTCTCTGGAAACTTCTTAAACAATGTTATTTCATTACAGATCTGCACAAGCACCATCAGATTTGCTTTCCAGGTGTGAACAAGAAAATTAGCCTCATCCTTTTCACAATTTCCTCCCTGGTTCACATTACATCAGTCTATGCAATGTCTAGTACTGGCTGAGTTGGAGCCGGTGGGAAGCACATAATTCCTTTTTATCCTGCAGTAATACAAATGAAAGCAGAGACGGTGGAAAATGTGGGCATTTTCCTGCACTGGGAGCAGGAGACAAACTAGAGGGAAACCCAGCAGAGGCCAGGAAGAGGACCCTCAGAAGATATATCTGTCATTGCCAGCAGGTGACAAAGAAAGGGGCACAGGACAATCAGGAGATTATAAGTACCTATGAAAGGAGCCAGGTGTTCGCACAATAATGTGCTGCCTTGGCAAGGCCAGTTGGGGGCCTTCTGGAGTTACACACCCCCAGACTATCCTTCTCGGTCAGCGTGTGCCACAGGCAGTACGTGAGAGGCACACGCTGCTCTGTGAGTGGGGAAGGCAGTCACTGCAAAGGTCGCAATACCTGCCTGACACCACAGCATGCAGTTGCCTTATTCCCTGCTTCCCTCAACACAGGGAGATGAACCCTCATTAATTCAGACTAATTTGCTGGAAGGCCAACGTAATAGACAGTAGTAAGATGCTCTTAAAGGATTCCATTTTATCACTTTCATTTGCACATAGTAAAAGGAACTAAGTCTGCCTTTGATGAATAGATAAAAATGATCAGGAGTTAGCTCACTAAAGCACAATTTAAAAGTAAATTAACCAACATTTTATCGATTAAATAAAATTATATTAAAACTACACTGTGACAGGATCGTGCAGTCTGGGCAGAAAGGCCAGGTGAGGAAGAACATGATTGCAACAGAGTAGAATTTATGTTTTTAGAGGTCAGCTAAAAGAGGGATGGTAGGAGTGCAGAGAAGGGGCACCGTACCCAGAGGGAGTAAGCCTGGAAGCCAGAGAGGCTTTCTGGAAGTGCTTCTGGAGCTGGGTCTTGAAGAACAATTAAAAGTTAGCCAGGTTAAGGGAAGAGGCACAGGGACCACTTGGCCATTCCAGACATTCACGTAGTAATGTGTGGTTTGCAAACCACATAGTTTACCCATGTTTTCTCATTTTAACTTCATGACAGCCATGTGAGGAAGGTGCTGTTATTTTACCCTGTTGTGGATGAAGACCAAGTGACTTCCCCACCCCAGCTGGAAAAGAGAGGAGACAAGGGGAGAAATCAAATCCCCTGGACCCCAGACTCTGTGCCCTGTCAGGAATGTGATGAAAACCATAGATCCCCTTCTCAGAAAAAAATGCATATATGCTCACACTCAGAAAAACATCTCACATACAAGTCAAGGGTATTCAGAAACACTATAATGCTGGGATCAGCCCAAGGATCCCAGCTAAGATCTCCTCCGAGCAGAGCTAGTCCATGCTTACATTGTAATCATCTTACATTGTTTGTAGACTTCTAGGCTGTTCTAATGATTCTATTTTTAATTGGGTAAATGGCCACTCCCCTTCCAAATCTGTTTACCCTAGTGCTAGTGAGCCCCATGTCCAGGGATCAAGCATGGATTGTTTGGCCCTGCATCTGAGCAGTCTCAGATTGTACACTGACTGCATCCTGCGCAAATGATTCTGCCTGCTGAAGCCCTAGGGATCCAGAGTTACATTTTGGGGAGAAGCTCTGGGTGGGAGGGCAAGTGGGTAGTGAGGGTCGACAGGGCTGGAAAACTCAGTGGAAAGCAGCAGGCAAGCGTCTGAGGAAAGAAGCCCTCTGGTTTCTTCTCCCCACCTCTAATCGTAACCACAATATCATAAGCAGTTCCCAGGCTGTTCTCCCAAGCTCTGAGGCTCTGCTAGGAACAATTCCCCTGCCCCTGAGTGCTGGCAGCAAATCCTCCTCTCCTCCCAACTGCAAGGTCATGTCTTCTTGTTCATCCCAAATACACAGTGTGGCTGAGTGCCACAACAGGTGCCTAATAAATGCACATTGAAGTGATGTATGAATGTTCCAAAGCTCCCCAAAATGGATTCAAGACCATCTCTGAAAGGAACAAAGAAGAAAAGGAATTGGGGAAAAAAATATCCTCCCTTTTCAGATTTCATGTCACCACAGCATGTTTTCAGGGGTTCCTCTCTTACCTGGGTGTCCACAGACACGATGCTCTCATGGTCTTGTTCATGAACCAGCTGCCTTGCTGCATAACATCCCTCTGTCCACGGCTAGTGAGGTCTCTGTGGGTCACAACCAGGCTCCCAAGAGGCTGAATGCCCTTTCTTGTGTCTCCTGGTTAGCAACAGCCAGCCTGCCCCACCCACAGCCCTCCTCCCTCCAGTGAGGTGGCCAACTAGGAAAACGCAGAATTTAAATGATCCCACAAGAAGGAAATCAACATCTCTTAGAGACCAAATTCTAGGACCAGAGTAGAAACTGAACATTCTGGAAGCGATAATTGGTCTCATTTATCTAAATTTAGAATGTCTAGAAAGGGAAAGAGTAACTATTAAGACATGTTATTTAGAAGAAGATAAGCTTTTAATCAAACAGATGAGTCAAAGCCAAACTCAAACCAAAATTCTGCTCAAATCAGGGATTTGAAATTTAAGTTCCTTTGGGGATAAAAGTCATATTTTATTTAACTTGAAAATAAATAAGAAGTTTCACTAAAAGAACAAACTCCACCAACAAAAATAGGCCATCCGATAAATCTAAAAAAAAACACCAAAAGCCATTAGTTGCAAATCAGAACATTTTTTGAACATAAATGATGCCTATGAGATGATAGATGGCTGAGCTCTGTGAGTTCATAGTGCTTTGAAATCACCTGGAAAATCGGACTGGATCAGGTGGATTAGGTGAACACTGCCTTGTACTCCACTATCAGCCCCACCGCAGCCCCTCTGAACAGCCTCTGTCATGCCCCTCACCCTCCCCAGCCTCAGAATCCTCAACAGCAAAGTGGGGTGACAACCCCTCCCTTCTCCCATCTTCCATTCAGTTTAGTGTAGGAAACGTTTCCTGAATGCCTGCTCTGTGCCTGGGGTTGTGTTAGGTGGTGAAGATGCAAAAATGAATAAGACATTGTCCCTGTCATGCTGGAAACCCACCAGTAATGTGTAAGAGTGACGGTAGAGAGATGTCCGAGGTGCTGGAGCCCGAGGCTTGGGGGAAGTAGCTCCCAGGATAAGTCTAAGGCTAAGCTGCAGCTTGCAGGTGAAGAGGAAGGGAGGACATTCCAGTCAGGAGGAACATCAAGAGAAGGACAGAGGAGCAGGACATAATCTAGTGTAAGGGAGAAGCACAGGCAATTTGGTCCTGTCAGAACCCAAGGGCGGGAGGGGCAGGAATAGGCAGCTCATGAGGCTGGGCAGCAGGGAAGGCCCCAGGCCGGAGGCTTTGCGAGCTGGGCTAAGCTGGGCTAAGTGTTTGAACTCTGTCCTGTGGGTGCAGCAGCACCACCTTAGCGTTTCAGTATGAACATGACAGTTGTTTGGGCATTCTGGAATAATCATTTTTCCACGAAAAGGTATTAGGAAGATACAATGAAATTACAAAAGGAAAATAAAGGTGAACCTAAAAACAATAAAAAGCCATCATGAAATTTACTACATAGGGCCCTCACTTAAGGATAATGATCCCTATTAATAGTGGCCCAGAGCATAGCCAGTAGGGGCGCTCTGTAGGCCCAGACTCAGAACGAAGCTGAGGTCCTCTCAGGTGATAGATAGTACCTACGGGCCACTGCCTTGCTGGGCTGAAGACTTCTGTCCTCAGAACAACTTGCAGCCACTGCAGACCCACGGCAGGCTCCTGCTAGGATCTCCTTTGCTGGGTCTGTACACGGTATGTGGTCTGGTGCATGCACTTTCACACCAAGTGGGCCATTTGGTAATCTGTACCCAGTATGGTCCATAGGATGAACTCAGTGTTCTCTATCAATGCTTTGCTCATCTTCATAAAGTTCAGAAGGCTAATGCCCCTTGATCTTGTCAAATACACTTGAACTGGGAGGGTCCCAGTTGCTATGCAAGTCCATATTCTGGTCCAGCATGGGTACGTCTTCCTGTGCACACACATGCACGGAAGATGGGTCCCAAGTAGGGCCTGACTGACCACCTGTTATAATGAAATTCCAGGTGCTGTGTTATTTCTATTTCATTATTTCTACCTACTGAGCTTCTGGAAATCATACACCTTCCCAGATAAAAGATTTAGAGCTAAAAAAAAAAAAATAAGTCAGTCACATATACACACACGAAAATAGCCTGCAAATACTATAAAATCTCTCTCAGTATCTTTATTTATCTCTCTTTATTTTTCTTATATAACCTTTACCACAATATGATGATACATTATATATCTGTATGTTTGTTCATTGTGTCTTCCTCAAAACTGTGTAAGAGGGAAAAGATTCTGTCTGTTCATTGCAAAACCCTCAGAACCTGGAACAGTGTCTTGTAGAGTCTCAGCAAATATATGTGGAATAAATGAATGAATGACAATAGTATAGCCATCATCCACTAGCAGCCTCGATTTTTTTTTAATTCTTCATGACCTCACTGAATGAGGAATCTGTTCAGGTTAGGGGGAAAGCATGAATAACTGACAGGTTTATTTATTGTGTTCATTCATTAACCCCACAAAAAATTCTTGATGACCCACAATATGCCAGGCATTTAAAGTACCTTCAGAACTGGTGTACAGGTGAAAAAATAGACAGTCAGATAGTTTCAAACAAGGGGCCGGAATGTATGGGAACTCTGTAGCCTTTGAAATAGGGGGTCCAGGTCTCATGCACCTTGGAATGTGAGAGGAATTCACCAAAAGTACTTACTCACCACAATAACAGATGTAGGGAAAGAAAGATGAAAGCTATTGATTGCCATAAATAGCTCTCCAAATCCTTTCTTTCATAACATCAATCATTTCAAAATAACCGAAAAATTAGGAGAAAGTCCCTGGTTGGTACAGAGGATACAGTGACTTTTAAAGAACGAAAATGCCAGGCAGAATTGAGAGCTTTCAACCTGAATACCAAATAGAAAGGTGGGGGGAATACTATTGATGGAATGCATGCAGCTATAAGAAAAGCATTTGATATAGTGGTATAAAGTGTTACACTCAAAATTAATTCAAATTGGCTTAGTAAGAAGTGCTGCTACATAAATTTAAAACTCACTCAAAGTCTGCAAACAAAGGGTAATGACAAATGGAAATATATTGGGTTGGGGGGAGGCAGGGTGAACCGGGATCATCTTTATTAATGGTCTGAAAAGGGGAGAGTAAACAGCATGTTAATGAAACTTGGAAATGATGCTAATTTGGGAGGTGTTGCTCTGATCACTGTGGACAGAGAGAGAATGCAAATGAAGCTTAAGTAGTAATAAATATGAAGAGGAAACAGCACAATGAGATTCAAGTCAGAAAATGCAAACCATGCCCAATGCAATGACTTGCCCACTCCCACCCCAGAGCTCTTTGCCCCTTATGTTTGTGGTATTGGGCTGAGAAGGAAGAGAATATAACCCTAATTCAGGAAGGTTTAGCTTAACATGGTATTTCTTGCTTGTGCTGTTTTCTTTCACCAGCCCTTTAAAATTCCACAAGAGGCTTTCCCTGGATGCACAACAAGAGCGGAGCTCATGAGGCTCCATAAATTACAGCGCAGGAGAGGCCGTTAAAAGAAAACAACCAAATAATGAGGAGAATGGGGAGATTGATTTACGAGAAATGACGCAAAGGGGTAGACTTTGGTTAATTGATAGCTAAGTGGTAACATGATAATGACCTGCTGAGATCTCTCCATGACAAATAACCAAGGGGAGGAAATATTTAGTATCAGAGGAGGAACTTCACTCTCTCTCTCTCTGGCAGATAGTGTCTCTCCCTTGGGGCTGCCATTCTGCGGAGTTTTATTAGCCCAGTCCTGATGGGCTTCACCTCTGAGCAGCCCTGGCCCTCCTCACCTCACCCTGCCCCACCAGCGCTGCCGGTCACACCCTCCTTACTTTGTCCCTGAACTGCTGGATGGCATGAATGCAGGGATCAGGGGAGATCAAGCAAGGCACTGACACGCTGGGTAGTGGACGCCAAGCCCAGCAAGAGGACGGGGTGGGAGGCGAGAGGCACCAAGCTGCACTCCTCTTCCCCAACAAGCCTCCTCCCGCTGCAAGAAAAGGAATAGCATAGCTCTATGCAAATAGATATGACTGTATGCAAATATGAGTTTTGATACGGTTTTTATTTCCCAGCAGGTTCAACCACCCAGATTTATGGCTTCCAGCAGTGTGTGCTGCACAATGGCAATTTGTGGACAGAAACTGCACCAGATAACGTCTCAAGCTTTGTTCAACTCAGATTCATTGGAAGTCAATTTGAAAGGAAGCTTAGGGCCTGTTTATCCCACTTTGTCATGTTACACATGAGGGCGCAGAACTTAATAAGTTTGCTAAATGCATGTTTGCATGAAGAGAGGCCGTCTAGGGTCACATGGCATTGTTTTAGCAGTAACACTAGTAGCTTAACATGTCTCTCAAATCCACACTTTGTAGAAGAGTAACTGAGGCCAGACTGGTTAAACTCTTTCCCAAGGCTATAGAGCTAGGGTCCACTAAGACCCAACCAATGGCCTTTCCTGTAACCCAGCTACCTTCAAGAAACCTGGAAATGCTGAGACTTTATGCTACAGGAGGGAGGGAGCTTTTCTAATGGCCAAAGCAGATGTCTCCAATCTCAGATTTCTGGATAATTCCTAGATGGGTCTGCAATGTGGGCAACACTGGTGATTTTTTCATATGCCAACATGGGCACTCTAAGACAAACACCATGGCCTTCCCCACTGCTGGACTTTGCCAGCACCTGCCTGCACCCCTCTGTCACCTCACCTTGCCTTGGCCCCATGTCCTCAGGGTTCTGACCCATGTTCAGAGAACACAGGCAGGGAGTTACCACTCCCCACACTTGGGCTGGCACCACAGAACATTCAAAGCATGTATCACTCTATTAGATTCTCTCAGCCCCCCTGTGAAACAAGCAGGGTAATTGTTCATAACCATCTCCATGTGTTTAGTTAACAAATATTTACTGAGCATCTACTATGTGCCAGGCACTACTGGAGAGGCAGCAATGAACAAAACAAGCAGGGCCCCTAAAATCTTTCCACATGGAAAGAGATGAGGCAAATGGAAAATAAACTAAACACAAAAAAATAAATAAGATGGCTTCAGATGTTAGTAAGTTCAATAAAAAAAATAGAATAATGAGGTAAAAAAAATTGTTGGGTAGGGGAAAGGGCAGCTCTTTTAGAAAGGAGGTCAGGGAAGCCTTTTTCTGATGAGGGGCATCCAGCAGTGCCTCGTGATGGGAAGGAACCAGCCATGCACAGATCAGGCGATGGAGGGTTCTAAGAGGCAAGGACAGGAAGTGTGAAGGCCCTGGGACCAGAATTAAGCTGGGCTGAAGAACAGAAAAGCCCGTGGCTGGAAAGTATGAAGGAGATACCCTGACGGGACATGAAGTCTAGAAGTGGGCAGAGGCCAGGTCATCAAGGAGCAGGTAGGATGTAGCAAGGAGTTGGAAGGTTATTCTGAGGGCTAAAAGAAGGAAACTCTACCTTCCTGTTCCATTTTAAATGTATGATACCCTAAAGCTCAGAGGGGTTCATTAGTGTCCCAAAACATCACTCAGCCAGGCAATGGACCAGCCAGAACCCAAGCCCAGGAACTGTGACCAATGTTCTTCTTTTACATAATATCTAATGGGAACCTACGAAAGCAAGAAAATCTGGCCCTGTCTCAGCATCCTCCCACTACCTTTCCAAGACCCTGTCACCATGCCAGGCCATAAAACCTAAGAAAACGCTGCCTCCAAGCCCAGCAAGACTACACCCCTCACAGCTCCCATTAAAATGAAATTAATGAGGGGCAACTAAGAATGCATATCACCCTCTAAGAAGTAGCCAAGAACTTCCCAGATAAATTTTTAAGTCTAAAAGGAGTCAATGTCTTCTTTGCAGGAACCTCCTCCCCCCCTCCCTACATGCAATCCTTTCATGCCTTCAGACATGGCTGTCTCGTGCTGGTTAAGGGATGCAGGGAACAAGGAAGAAGGGTTTCTATTGGCCCAAAGGATCCTGTCTCACTACGACTCTGTCCCCAGGCTGGCAAGATCCTGCAACCAAACCACAGAGACCAGCATCTGCCATGGTTCATCCCTGTCTGCCCCACCTCCCACCTGACACTCTGTAGTAGCATCAGAGACCTGTATGTCACATAGCAGTGAGTGCAGAAAAGTCAGCAGGGCCATTGTCCCTGTCTCATAATGTTGCCCAGGACAAGCTCTCCCACTCTCCAACCCTCAGCTCCCTGCCTGTTCCTGCCTGGCTCCCAGGTGCCCTGGCTCTCTATTATTTGCGACCTTCCTCTTTGTCTGTGTCATTCAGGGTCCCTTCTCTAACTTCCAGATATTAGCCCAGAGTTTCCCTCCTAATTCTGGACAAAGGAGCCTCGTCCCAGGGCCCTGAGCTCAGCCTGGTGGGCTCCCTTAGCATCCCCACCAGGAGCCACACTCCACTCCTCTGTCTCCCTTGGGTTTAGCTCCCACAGGGTTCTCTCTGCACACCCAGGCTCCACTTCATCAGGTCAGTCAGAAGCTGATGCTACAAAGCACCCAGACTGGGCTGTTGACACAGCTTAGGTGATGAGCTCCCATAGACTTTCTCACAGGTCAGGATTTTCTAATAGCTCGTATTGGTGACCAAATCCAAGGCTGTGCGGAGTCAGGATCCCCAATGCCATCTAAACTCCCATGTTCACACTGGCTTTATACTTTCAGACAGCAGTCTTGAGAGTCAATGCTGAATCTCATGGCTCTTTAAAAATCTTTCCCAGGATTTTAATTGAATCTGTAACAAATTGAGAGAAGTCTGCCTTCTGGAGAGAGCATCTCCTAAAGCCGGGATTCCCTTCACTTTGCTGGGTCTGCACATCCCCTCTAGGGTCCTCCAGAAAGTCAATAGTACACCAAGGATGTGGTTTTGCAATTCCAGAATTCCCAAAGCACAGCCATCCTCTATAGCAAGCTCTGGGCCTTCAGAAAATCCACTGTAGACCCTAACAAGTGTCCTGTGAAGCCAGCAGTGAAGCAGAATCCACCATGGTCAGAAATATCAGCCCAGAGGTGCACTGATCCCATAGGGACATCTGCACCCAGATCAGAAGTCTAGCTTATGGCAGTGCAGACCCCAATCCAAGCCAGTGAGGGCAGTGAAAGCCGGAGGCTGGAGTAGCATGCACATAGCCTTCGGTATGGAGGGAGAATGACCTCTACCTCTGGGTACTCAGAGATGAGTCACAGGTAAACAGCACCATCAGCCCTGGAGTGAAGATGGGTATCAGAGGGCCATCCCACTGCAGAGTTCCCAGCCTCATCTGCCTCACCTCCCCTGGCTTGGCCCCAGTACATATCCCTGACGTGAGACTAAGATTTCATCAGAAGCAACCCATTAAGTTCCAGGGCCCCTTCTGCAATGTGCCCCTGGTCTCTGATAGTTAATTTTATGTGTCAACTTGATGAGATCAAAGGATGCCCAGATATCTGATTAAACACTGATTAAACACTGTTTCTGGCTATGTCTGTGAGGGTGCACCCAGATGAGATTCGCATTTGAATCTGTGGACTCAGTAGATTGCCCTCCCCAGTGTGGGTGGGCACCATCCAATCCACTGAGGGCCTGAACAGAACAAGGCAGAGGAACAAGGAATTCTCCCCTTTCTCCCCTTACTATTAGAGCTGGAACATCACTCACATTTTCCTGAACTTGGACTGGGATTTACATCATTAGCTTCCCTGATTCTCAGGCCTTCAGACTTAGACTGAATTGTACCACTAGCTTCCTGGGTCTCCAGCTTACAGATGGTAGATTATAGGACTTCTCAGCTTCATAATTGCATGAATCAACTCCTCATAATAAATCTCTTTTCATATATATATATATGTGTGTGTGTGTGGGTGTGGGTGTGGGTGTGTGTGTGTATCCCACTGCTTCTGTTTCTCTGGAGAACCCAGACTATGACATGACCTTACCAGCAACAGCTGCAGGATCCAGCCAATTCCTGGCACTAGTTTTGGGCCCTGGCACAGAGCTCAGCACCTACTATGACCCTAAATAAATGCTTAGTGAATAAATAGATAGTTGGAATAGCCATTTGTATTATGTACTAAGTTGAGACTTTTATGGGGATGTAGAGGTTTTGGAGGTTGCTGGGCAGCTACAAGTAGAATTTCTCATGCCTCCCAGGGCTAAATGATCAGAATGACTCTCAGGAGACCTCATGCCTACCCCCCTGCCAGGTCCCTGAACACTGATCAGGAAAGGACCTTAAACTTTATGATGGAATCACTACCATTTGCCCCACAGAATCATTGTGATGATTAAATGAGATACTGTAGACAAAGCATTTTGCACATTGTGAGTGCTCAACAAACATTAGCTCTTTTTATTTCATTTCCAATTTCACTTCCATGACACACTTTATGCAATTCCCTCCTCAGTTCTTCCCAGCACTTTTGGTCCTTTTCTTGTGTGCTGTACTACCACTGTGACAGTATCTGTCTGCTCCCTAGGGCCCTCAGACTTGAGGTAAAGGGCAGCTTCTGGTTCCTCCCTGTGTCCCCAGGTTCACCACAGGACCTGGCACTAGATAGTCTCAGCAAGTGAAGGAGACGCTCTTTCTTGTCTTGCTCCATGCTAGGACGGAGGGACTTGTGATTGGCCACTTCATTATAGCCCCAGACCACAAAACGTTTAAAACTGCAGCACGACAAAAGAGGATGCACGGACAGCAAATACCCTCACTGCAGGCATGAACCTCAGTCCATAAATTGGAGGGTATAAGAACTCTTACTCTATTTTCTATAATTTAACTTCATTTCTAACTTTTCCAACAGCTTAGTCAGATTGGGCTGGGGCTTGCTGCAAGGAACAAATTAATCCTGAAATCTCAGTGACAGAACCCAACACTAGCTTATTTCTCATTCACACTACATGTCCAGAGCAAGTAGGCTGGAGAGCTGTGCTTTCTCCGGTCACTCAGGGACCCCAGGGTAGGAAAGGCTATGTCATGTGACTCTTGTCATCTCAATAAGATGAGAGAGGAAGATGCTGCAGGGCCACATAGGACCTTTCCCCTGCTTTAGCATGGAAGTGACCTATGTCACTTCCACTCACAGTCATTGGCTGGAACTAGTCAATGCTCAGCCTTAAATGCAAGGAGCTTGGAAGTGTGGCCTTCCCATGTGCTCAGGAGGAACATGAGACAGGGTGAGTGTTCTCCAACACTAAGCAAACCTCAGTCCCTGGAACTATTAATATTTCCTACTCCCATAGGTTGTGACACATTTCTAAGTTTTTACCCTGTGCCAAGATATTGAAAAGAGGGATTCTCATCTGTATACACTACTTACCAGAGGTGTCTGTTGTCACTTTCCATGTGGCCCCTTTGTGACTTGCAGCTCTCTGTGTTCCATGCTCAGTATATGAGCCTCTTCCTTAAAAGCAGCCGGGGATCTCATCTGTGCCACACAGATGGATTCCCTGACAGAGACCGCACTGCTTGGCGGTGGCGTGGCAGGGAAGCTGGGCCCAGCAACTTGTTTTTCTGGGCTCCATCAACCTTTTTCCCCCGCCTTCCCCAGCCTAAGACAGTAAGTTCTGGGCTGAGGTTGGGGCTGAGGGGAGCTTCTTCCTTTGTGTTTTCATAAGAGATGTTTTATTCACCCTCTCCCTTTAAGAATCAGGCTTCCTTATTGATTATACATCTTGCTACATTGAGAGAAATTGCTGTATTTGATAATATAAAGTTGAATTTCATTTGACAATCACAATAAAGTACAGAATATGAAAAAAGTAAAATAAAAAGAGAGTGATACCACTATGTAAAAAAAAAAAGAATTAGGCTTCCTAAAAAAAAAAAGACCCTAGATAGGAATTGTTTTGCTGACAACGTCTGCCTTTTACCCTGACCTACACCTTCCTTGAGGCAATGAACACAAAGCCTGTGTGAATAGGGAGAAGGGATAGAGGAAAAGGCAAACATTTTTTAGAAGACATAAATTAGAGTCTCAAAATCTTACCCAGACACACACAAGTAGCAACTTCCTGGGCTTGGAAAGCAGAGGGACTACTCCAAAGGTTGGGTCTGTTTTAGGAGTATGAGCATGTGGCTCTCTGTCCCTATGCCCTGCTGGACCAACCAGTGGCCAGAGGAGCACTACGGCATGATGGTTCCCGGGCAGTCTTAGGCCCACAAATAACGTGCGGTCTAGAGCTCTCCGTCATCAATGAATAGAACACTAACTACACAACTGACCTTATAAGCCTGGGTCTGGGAGTAGGAGTCAGGTTTTCCCAGGAGCATCACCAGCAATAGATGTCGCCACACAGAGATCTCAGGGGTGTGAGCTCAGTTCCTCTGCTCAGAAAGGGAGAGGTTTTAGCTGAGACACACAGCATCAGACACCCCAAAAGAGGGGATTAAAGAAGAGTAGTTAAGAGAGACACGTGAGGCGAGGCACAGAGTCAGGAGATGGGGAGTCCCCATCAGACAACCCTGTGCATCCTTGGACCCAAAGACCCAGAGCAGGTGCCCAAATGTGTCTTCTAGGAGAAAAGGAGTCCCCCAGCCCACCATGTCCGTGGCTGCTCATCAAAGGGCCTTTTTGGTACTGAATTCTTCCTTCATGCCCGGAAAACGGATGACTAAATGTGTAGCCACTGAGATATTTCAGTTAAATCTAGTCTGTTACCCTCAAAGGAATTCGATTTCTTTAAAATTTACCTTTAAAGGCTTAAATTCCCGTATCTATTTTACCATTGACATGGGTGCTGGGTGTGGCAGTGGCTTTTAATGTTGCTTTGTTTATTTTAAGCTCACCACTGGCTTTCATGCAGATTTAAATCGAATCACTCCGCCCAGCAGTGCTTCTCTTTATTGTTTAAAAGCTGATCACATCTCTTTCTGCAAAGCACAGCGTACTTGTTACTCTTGCTACAAAGCAGCCACAATTTACTGAGCTGAAAATCAATATATGATTGAATCCAACTTGTACTCTTCTCTGGAATTCATACAGCCTCTCAACTCATGGCCCCATATCACTGTCCCACCCAGGCATTTACCTTCAAAATCTGGAGGGAAAAGAATCCATTTTCCAATGAATGAAAAGAACACTGAAGGAATGATTTTAAACACCAAGGAGAGATTCAGCATTAGTTGGGAGCTGAGCAGGCAGTCCTTGGGCAAGGAAATAAATGACAAGTTTTAAACTAAACCAGAAGTCTATTCTATAATGCTCAGCTAGCTGGAAGGAGTTACTGTCTGGAACCTACTATAAATTTGCTTTTAAGATGTTCTATCTCTTCTATATGTTTTTAAATGCATGATCTGGAAGAACTGGCACCCTTTCTATAAAGACATCCTTCTAGAACCCACCTGGTTTAGAAAGTCAATCTACTAAAAACTATTCTCCTTTGATCATGAACTTCAGAAAAGAGGAAAAAAAATGAAACTGTCATCGCCTAAGTAGCCCCAACATCAGGAGACAGCCCCAAAGTCGGACAGATTCTGTCCCATTCTCACTGAATGGGGAGTTTTGTGACAGAAGAACAGGACTGGGAGCTGCCAAATTTGACTTTTCCTTTTTTTAAGGTGGGTTACCAAGCTTAGGAAAGTTCTAAAGGACAAGGTTTGCTCCATTTCCCTCTGTGTCAGAGGGGAGCACTCCCTGACAAGTCAGCTCGATGGAGTATTTAAACGACAGTAAACCAATGTGCCTCATTTCTGGCTAAAAAAAAAAAGAGCCAAAGAAATAAGATAAAAATACATGAGGAGAGTTCTTGAAGACCCATTTGAATGTGGGTATTAAGGTTAGGAGAGGGGAGTCAGGCAGAAGGAGAAGAATTTAACTCAAGTTGGAAAACATGGTTAAAGGCCACATAGAGGCCAATATGTTTAATAGATAACATGATGAAAGTGCATGAACTGATGCTGTGTCATTCCCACATGGTATTTTATGCCAATTATACTTAATATAACTGTTGTTTAATTTATAGTTTCTCACTTTTTTTTTTAACATATCAAACCAAAGAATAGCTAGCTAGAGTTAGTGTATCTGAAATGCAGTAATCAAGGCTTGAAGAAGACATTACCAATTAGAAGGCATTAACAATACCATCACCTCTGGGGAGGGTGATGGTATTGTTGTGACTTTTTCAAATTGCCTACAGATAATAGTGGACACTGTAAGCCATACAGATGAGTTAGATGGGAAGAGGAAGAAACAAGGAGCTACTGGGGGGGGTTAGATGGATGAAATTTGTGATGAGAAAATATTGGTCTGGCAAGTAAAGAGCCAACTAAGACCCTTCAAAACCACAGCTGACCTGAGGACTGGAAGAGAACAGTCATCCTCTGGGACACAGGCACCAAGGAGGGCTTATGTTTATGATGGAATATTGAGCAAGCACTGCAAACCTCTCTTCCTTACCTAAATGCATGGAAATGGTAGGAAAAAAATATATATTTGAAAACACAAAGCTATGGTAAAAACCTAGGAAGGTATATATCCACAAACCAACTCTTAAGAGGAGTCCTAAGGCAGAGAACAAGATAGCAGCCCTTACGATATATGAGGGTGAAAGCCACCTCACCTTACCATGAGAGTATAAGATCAGAGATGGACCATCATAGGCATGACTCCTATATGGAGTCAGAAACTAAATTCATATGACAAGGGGATGGAATCATGTCTCACAAGTCACCCTCATGAACCAGGAAACTATTACCGTGTGGGTAGAAATCCACCATAAGCAGCCCTTGCATGCTCTGGGCAAGATCAATCCTTCAAAAAATGTCAGGATTGAGAAAACACCACAACTTTTCTACCCCGAAGCTGTCACAACCCCGAATATAGGAAAGAGAAATCACCCATAGAGACTAACTTACAAACTGAAGTTGTTACATATATGAGGAAATAACAACACCATGAAGTGCACGGGAAAAAAACTCAAGAAAGACCTTAGGCCTAAGGAAATAAATATAATACTGTATCTCATATATTTAAAGTCCTTAAAAAGATTTTTAAATAGTTTTTATGAAAAAGAAACAGGATATTATGAACTAAGAACAGGTACTAATAAAACAAGGGCTGGTGCTATAAAAATATAGTTAACTAAATGAAAATTTAATAAAGAACTTAACATTTCCAGCCAAAATGGAGTAGTAGCAACCAGGTATAGCTCTAGCATGAAACAACTAAAAACTGGACAAGATCTGATAAGCATCAGTTTTCAAGACATTGAATATCAGACAACAAAATCAGTGATCCCTGTGAGACACCAGACAAACAAGAGGCACCCCAAGAGTACTCAGACTTACAGTGAGAGTGTCTGGACCACAGAGCAAAGAGGAATAACACAGGCATGGCCCAGCAGACTCTTTGGTCCGAGGACACAGAGCTGAAAACCAGGGAGACCAAGTCAGTGAGAATACCAGAGTACTCGCAATACCAGACAGGAGAGAACAGCAAAAAAATAGAACCCTAAAGAAATGCAGAAGGTCTCTGTGTGTGTTCATCAGAGTACTAATCAGCAAATGCATGGGAAAAAACTATGTGAAGCCAGGGAAAGAGCCTTCCAAGAAGATTAAAGAGGCCAGTATTTAGTGGTCAAACAGGGCCAGGAATAGTGCCTGTTCCTACCAGCCAGATGGGAAAACTTCCTAATTCATGGAATGACTGGTAGAGTACTCAGAAAGGCTTTTCCTCAGTAGTGGGGAAAAATTAGTCCTAGATTAAAAGTCACCCTTGTCTTGTTGGACAAATGTTAAAGCAAGAATGATCAAACTGTTTCCAAGTAATTTAACTGTATCTCAGGTAATGCTAAGAATATTTACAGAAATATAAAAATATCCAACATCCAACAAGGTAAAATTTACAATGTCTAAAATTCAATAAAAACATAAATAAGCAAGAAAAGAGGTAGGAAAATATGACTAATAATAATGAGAGAAAATAATTGAAACAACTCATAACTGAAACAGAATTTGCTTAGAGGGACATTAAAACAATTGTTATGATTGTATTCCATATGTTTAAAAAGCTAAAGAAAAGGTTAATCATAGAATATATTTTAAAAGACCCAAATCAAACTCCTAGAGATGAAATATCAGTGTCTGAGATTAAAAAATAATAACAATAATAATAATGCCAGATGGCAGATTAGATATAGAAAACCTAGATATATCAATAATCACATTTTAAATACATTAAATATAAATGGATTGAAACCTCAAACAAAAAGAAAAGATTATCAGATCAGATACAAATATCAAGACCCAACTATACTGCCTGTTAGAAACCCACTTTAAATATAAAGAAACATTTGATCAGATCCCATTTGTTTATTTTTGTTGCTGCAGTAATTGCTTTGGGGGTCTTCCTCAAGAATTTGCCTAGGCCAATGTCTGAAAGGGTCTTCCTGACATCTTCTTCTAGGATTCTTAAGGTTTTATGCCTTAGGTTTAGGTCTATAAGCCAACCTGAGTGTATTTTTGTGAGAGGTGAGAGGTAGGGATCCAGTTTCATTTTTCTGCATGTAGCTATCCAGCTTTCCCAACACCATTTATTGAAAAGAGATTCTTTTCCCCAATGTATATTTTTGTCTGGTTTATCAAAGATTAGGTTACCATATGCAGATGGTTTCATCTCCGGACTCTCAGTCCTGTTCCAAAGATCAATGCTTCTGATCTTGTGCCAGTAAAAGGCTGATTTGATTATTATTGCTTTATAGTACAACTTGAAGTCTGGAAGACTGATGTTTCCCAGTTTGTTCTTTTTGCTTAAGATTGCTTTTGCTATACAAGGTCTTTTCTGATTCCATACAAAGTGAAGAATTATTTTTTCCAGGTCTGTAAAGAATGATGATGTTACTTTGATTTGGATTGCATTTATTCTGTAGATTACTTTAGGTAATATTGACATTTTAACAATATTGATTCTACCAATCCATGAACAAGGTAGATTTTTCCATCTTTTTACATCTTCTACAATTTCTTTTTTTAGTGTCTCGTGATTCTCCTTGTATAAGTCTTTCGTATCTTTTGTCTTTCGTATCAAGCAGGTCCGATATTTTATAATAGTACTTTATTTATATAATAGTACTTTATTTTCAAGCAGGTCTTTATTTTATAATAGTACTTTTTAAGACCTGTTGCTAACATAATTACATTCAATTTCAGTTAGGAAGTGGGTCACATTTAGAAATGCCCAGCATATTATGTCTAGAACCTCTGCATCATTCAAGTGACTTTGAACTTGTAAATTATTTTAATTGGTACATTATAGTCATGAAAAAGGTGTAGAAAACCACTAACTAACTCAGTGTTGAACATCCAAGAAGTGTTTTGAGTCAAACCTCATAAATTTCTTTTCTATTAAATATCATCATTTTCAATTAAAATTATAATAACTTTTCCTTTTTACTTCAGATTTATCATTGTCTCTTGATTATGTTGGACATAGCATTTTTATACTGCAGTAGATTACAATTTAAATTATAGGTTTGAAAATATCTTTATTAGAAAATAAATATGTTGTTTCCATTTTCTGAAGAAGTACAATTATTCTTATTGACACGACAGAACTTTGAAAATTTAATTACTTTAATTTACAGATTAATTTAATCTTTAATTTATCTTTCCCAGAATATAGGGAAGAGTTTCATTTTACAAATGTTTCTTTTTTTTTCCTGTGATCTAAAGAACCAACAATAGAAACAAATCTTAATTTATTAAAATCAGCATTTTAGAAAGTACTGCTGCTAATTAGCCCAGGGTACCAAGTTCAGTATCTTCTTGAATTATACACCCTGTTAAAATTGAAGTCCAGTCTATGTTTTATTGGTATTGGTTATGAGATGGCATTAAACTAGCTGAATCCTTTATTTCATTGGTTTGAAGTCAGTGGTTGCTAAACGTTAAGAATGTACATGTGAACCAACAGTAATGCTTTGCAAATATACAGATCTCCAAATATTACCATCAGACTTTTATACCATAAGAGGTATGCAATCTATAAGACTATTATAAAGATAATCTTCAGATTATTAGTCATTCATTTCTAGTTTGTCTGTATGCTTTTAGAATAACAATTGCCACCAGAAATACACTGCATTAGATATTGTATTAGATTTTCTTGATAAAGTATAAAGCATGCAATGGAGACAGTTTTGCCTTGATAAAGTATAAAGCATGCAATGGAGACAGTTTTGCCTTAAGCATGCAACATTGGAGACAGCAACATTGTTGAAAAGAGAAATTTCTGAGCAGTAAACCAGATATCAACCAATATCACTAAAAAGAAAAGGAGACATCTCCAGAGTTCCCTTTCTTCTGATCAGGATTATGTAATGTTACAATTTACATATAACTCAATTTTTGTGTGTGTGCAAAGTATTAATATCAGAACTAATCATATACTTAATTTTACCCAATAAGTAAATTCTAATAAGTAAAATTTAAATATAAATTCACTGAATAATCTTAAGTATTAGGATTTTTTCCTCTAAAATTCAAGGTGTTTTTTTTTTTCTCTAACAAGTAAAGTTTAAATTTACAAGGGAGATTAATATGGTTTGGACATTCCGTGTCCCATTCTTAAACATTGAAGTAAAAAATTTTTGCCATATTTTTGCTTATTCCAGTATACCCCTCAGAATCATAGAAACTATACTACTTCGTCTTGTGAAATTTAAGATTATTTACCCCAGGGTTTTTTTGCTAAAAGTGTTTAAATTGGACAGAACTACCTCACCTGAGAGGAAGTACAGTTCATCCTAACAAATCTTTGTGAAGGCAAAGATGTTAAGTTTTTAAAGAGAACAAATAATTATCTCTGGTTATCATCAATGGTTAGACATAAAGGATGTTGACCATTTTCAGCAGATGTCAGTATGTATGAATCATGTTCAAAGAAAATCTATGTCTACAGTATGCTGTGTTAGAAGTACAATTAAATCAAATCTTCTGTGGGAATCAAGTATATTTTTGAGCAAATTAAGAAATAGATTAGGAAGCTCAAATATTAAAAACATTCTACTACTAGGCAACTTATTTTCATCTCCTAGTTACTGTAAATTAATCAATTTTATATACAGTTGCAATTGAAAATGTGGGCACAAAGGGAGTGAGTGGCAATTACTAATCCCCCACTCAGTCTGCCATTAAACATCTTCATTGTTTCAAAGCAGTGACCAAGATCCACCAGCAGGTCACTTCAAAGCCAAGGTAGATTGTAGGTTTGGACCAGAATATTCCTAAAGTTGGCAGGTATATAAATACACTTCAAGACAAAATGAATCATCACCATATATGCTAATCATTTAAAAATACCATTTTCTTTAATATAACCTAGAAACCATGTTAAAATGCCAACTGGAAGAATATTCTGATCCAATAATTCTGTGTTGAATTTAGAGATTTTCATTTTAATAAGTATTTAAATCAAGGTGGCACTAATATTGACAAGGAAAAATAAACTAATCCACTTGTTCTTAAAATTGGATATACATTAGATGTATTTGAGGCATATAAAAAATAGAAATGCCTAAGCCTACCTCCAGAAATTTTAATTTCATTATTCTGTGTGAGGACTGTGCATCATTATGTTTTCAATATGCTTCGGGGGTGCCTAATGTGCAGACAATTTCCAGAATTTGACAGTTCATCAACCAGCAGATGCTTCACCTACTCTTCCTTCATAGCTCTCTGACAGTGGTCACAAGCCTTTCAGATTTCTGCTATTTCATTTTCTTTGAAAAACATACTTATAAATTACACATATTGACATCTAAGAGGACTTTGAAATGTTTCAGGAAAATTGGGTTGTATTCAGAGTTCTGCACCTTGTAGAAGCTAGCCTTTCAATGTCTCATGTCCTTCATATGTAAAACAATTATTAGTGGGATGAGATGATACCTGTGGTTCTTGGAAAAAAATAGATCTGTATTAAAAGGCCATTTAACCAACTAAATTGTCTTTTTTTTTTTTGTTACTTTTTTTTGCTTAATTGTGCTAGGTAGGACTTCCAGTACCACATTGAACAGAAGTGGTTACAGTGGGCTTCTTTGTCTTGTTTCAGTTCTTAGGGGAATGTCTCAACTTTTATCTTTTCAGTATGATGTTGGCTGTGGGTTTATCATATATGGCCTTTATTTATTTATTTTTGTTATACTTTTTCTATGCCTAGTTTGTTGAGGGTTTTTATCATGAAGAAATATTAAATTTTATCAAATGCTTTTTTAGCATCTATTAAAATGAGCATATGGTTTTTATTTTTAATTCATGTGTCTCATTTATTGATTTGCATATGTTGAACGATCCTCACATTCCTGGAATAAAACCCATTTGATTTTGGTGTATTATCTTCCTGATGTGCTGTTGGCTTCTGTTTGCTAGTACTTTGTGGAGGATTGTTACGTCTTATCTTTGTCAGGAATATTCTTCTGTAGTTTTCTTTTTGTTGTCATCATTATTGTTGTTGTTGTGCCCTTTCCTGACTTTGGTATCAGGGTGATACTGGCTTCATAGAAAGAGTTAGGGAGAATTTCCTCCTTGATATTTTGGAACAGTGTCAGAAGAATTGGTATCAGTTTTTCTTTGCACATTTGGTAGAGTTTGGCTGTGAATTTGTCTGGTCTTTGGCTTTTTGTTATTGGTGTTGGGAGATAAAAAAGTGTGTTTTAGATGACACAAAAATCAGCGAACTTAATGATAGATTAACACAAATTGTCATATCTGAAGAACAGAAAAATAATACAAAGATGAATAAAAAGTGGCTAGAAAATTGAAGGAACCCATCAAATATATCAGCGTATAAATAACAGGATAATCAGAAGGAGAAGAGACAAAGGATATAAAAATATTTGAATAAATAATGGACCATAACTTCTGAAATTTGATAAAAACCATGAATATACAAATCTAAGAAGTTTGAAAAATTCTAAGTAGAATATAGAGAAGTAATTTACAGATATACCATAATCAAAACTGTTGAAAACCACAAACAAAATAAAATTTTATATAAAGCAAGAGAAAAATGGCACATTTAGTAAAGGAACACACAATTATATGATTGATACCTGATTTCTTATTTTAGAAAGTGAAAGCCAAAACGTATAATAAGACATTCAAAGTGTGACTGGATTAAATATTTCACTCATAAGTCAGAGAAAGCCATACTAAATAGAAGAAAAACAAAAACAAGATCCATGTTTTGAGATTTACAAGAGACACAGTTTAGATTAAAAGACACAAATTGAATGAAAGAAAAAGGAAGAAAAAGATACCCTATACAAACAAAAAATAGGAGAGCTGGAATGGCTATATACTATTAATATTAAGCTATATACTATTAAAATAGGTTTTAAGGATAATGTCATTAGAGATAAAAAAGATATTTTATGTTGATAAAATGATAAATTCATCAAAATGTATAGCAATTATAAACATTTACTCAATTTATAGCAAAAGTGACAATACATGAAGCAATACTAACAGAATTGAAGAGCAAAATACATAATTTAATAATAATGGAGACTTCAATATTTTGTTCACAATAATAGAACAACTAAATAGAAAATCATAAAGAGTATAGGAAACTTAAACAGCACTATTAGTCAACTTGATTTAATTTTAATGTAGAGAAAATGCTACCCATCAAAAGCAGAATGAACAATTTTCTGAGCACACTTGGAAGATTCTCCATGATAGATCATATACTTGAATGTATAAAAAGTCATAATAAATTTAAAAGATTGAAATAATACAAATATATTTTCTGATGTTTATGGTATTATATATCAACAATGGAAGGCATATTGGGAATCCACAAATACTTGTAGGTTTAACACACACACATACACAGACACACAAACTTATAAATAGCCAATGGGTCAAAAAGCACAGAAAGAATTAGAAAATATTTTGAGGTGCGTGAAATAAAAAAGCACAACAAATCAAATTTTTGGAGATGTGGTTAATGCAATGCTTAAAGGGACATTTATAAATATATTAGTCCATATCAAAAGAAAATAAAAATCATTAACTCAAGCTTCCACATTAAGAAACTAGATAGCACCTCACGCCTGTTAGAATGACTATTATCACAGAAATAAAAGACAACTAGTGTTGATGAGGATGTGGAGAAAAGTGAACCCTGATACGCTGTTGGTAGGATGTACATAAATATAGCCATTATGGAAAACACTATACAGCTGTGGCCCTCTAACCCCCATCCCGACAGGTATTGGTCCGTGGCCTGATAGGGACCAGACCCAGGGTCTCAAAAAATTGTCTTCTGTGAAACTTAGGAATCTGCAGGGCCACATAGCAGGAGTAGCAGGCAAGCTTCATCTGTATTTACAGGTGCTCTGCTCCTCATCACTTGCATTACCACCATTACCACGTGAGCTCTGCCTCCCCTCTCCTTCCCCAGTGGAAAACTTGTCTTCCATGCATCCTGTCCCTGGTGCCAAAAAGGCTGTGGACCACTGCTATAGAAGTTCTCAAAAAGTTAAAGATAAAACTATAGTAGCCCCCCCTTATCCACAGGGGATATGCTCTAATATCCTGCCGGATGGATGCCTGAAGCTATGGATAGTACCAAATCCTATATACACTGTTTTTTATCCTATAAATACATACCTGTGAAAAAATTTAATTTATAAATTAGGGACAGTAAGAGATTAACAATAACTAATAATAAAATAGAAAAATTGTAACAACGTACTATAATAAAAATTATAGAAATGTGGTCTCTCTCTCTTTCTCTAAAAATACTACAATGTTTTCTGGGATTGACTGCTGGTAACTGAGGCCACAGAAAGCAAAATCAAGGATAAGGGGAAGCTAGTGTACCATATAATCTGGCAATCCCACTATTAAGTATATATACAAAGGAGATAAAATAAATATGTTGAAGGGATATCTGCACTCTCATGTTCATGCAGCATTATTCATAATAGCTAAGATACGGAAACAACCTAAGTATTCATCAAGGGATTAATGGATAAAGAAAATGTAGTGTGTGTGTGTGTCTCTGTGTGTGTGTGTATTCTATGGAATAGTATTTAACCTTTAAAGAGAAGGAGATCCTGTCAATTGCAGCAACATGGACCAACCTGAGGAACATTATGTTGAGTGAAATAAGCTAGGCATAGAAAGACAAAAAACACAAGATCTCACTTACACATGCAATCTAAAACAGTGAAACTCATAGAAGCAAAGAGCAGAATGGTGGTTACCAGGGGCTAGCAGTGTGTATGGGGATATTATGGAGATGTTGATTAAAGGATAGTAAATTTAAGTGAGATAGGAAAAATAAGCCCAAGAGATCTATAATAATACATAGTAACTCTAGTTAATAACACTGTACTGTATGTGTGAAAATGCTAAGAGAGTAAATTTCAAATATTCTCCCCACAAAAAAGTGATAAGTATGTGAGGTTAATTAGCTAGATATAGCTATTTTACATGTATACATATTTTAAAACATCATTTTGTAAATAATAAATATAAATAATTTTTACTTGAAAAATAAAAAATAAATCAAAGAAACTGGAAAAAAGGACAACCTAAACACAAAATAAGCATTAGTAAAGAATAGTAAAAATTAGGCCAGGCGCGGTGGCTCACGCCTGTAATCCTAGCACTCTGGGAGGCCGAGGCGGGTGGATAGCTCAAGGTCAGGAGTTCAAGACCAGCCTGAGCAAGAGCGAGACCCCGTCTCTACTATAAAATAGAAAGAAATTAA
>CAUYRT010067427.1:0-20992 GCA_963574885.1 Lepilemur ruficaudatus | reverse complement strand
AAAAAAATACAAGCCAAGTATCTGCTGTCTTCAGGAAACACATCTAACCTGCAAGGATGCATTTAGACTAAAGGTAAAGGGGTGGAAAACAATATTTCAAGCAAACGGAAGCCAAAAGAAGGCTGGTGTGGCAGTTTTGATATCTTATAACTTAGTCTTTAAATAAACAAAGGTAATAAAAGACAAAGAAGGTCACTATATAGTGGTGAAGGGTACAGTACAACAAGAAGATGTAACAATTCTAAATATATATGCACCCAACTTAGGTGCACCCAGATTCATAAAACAAACTCTACTTGATCTAAACAAACTGATAAAAAACAACACCATAATAGCCAGAGACTTCAACACCCCACTGACAGCACAGGATAGATCCTCCAAACAGAAAATTAACAAAGAAATAATGGACTTAAACAGAGCGCTAGAACAAACTAACTGACATTTACAGGACATTCTACCCAAATACCACTGAATATACATTCTTCTCATCATTTCATGGGATATTCTCTAAGATTGACCATATCCTAGGACATAAAATATGTCTCAAAAATTTTTTTAAAAATAGAAATTATACCATGCATCTTTTCAGATCACAGTGGAATAAAAGTAGAAATCAACCGTAACAGAAACTCTCATTTCTACACAAAATCATGGAAACTAAACAACCTTCTACTGAATGATCACTCCATAAATGAGGAAATCAAGATGGAAATCAAAAGATTCTTTGAACTAAATAACAAAGGAGACCTAAGTTATCAAAATCTGCGGGACACGGTTATAGCAGTCCTGAAAGAAAAATTTATTTCCATAAATGGCTATATCCAAAAGTCAAAAAGATCACAAATAGACAAACTAATAAATCAACTCAAAGAGCTGAAAAAAGAAGAGCAGACTGACCCCAAACCCAGCAGAAGAAGTGAAATCAATAAGATCAAATCAGAGCTAAAAGAACCGTATTTTTCAATTTGCTTTTCCACTTAACATAATGAGAATATTTCCATGTCACTAAATATTCATTTATATGTTTTATACACTATTGTGTGTTTTTATACACATACACAATGTGTTTTATATATATATATATATAGCTGAACCCAAAATGATGATCACTTCTAAGTCTTGATCATGAAGATCTAGACATGAAGAGATACAAGGGAAAAGCATTTTAGATGAAGAAAAAGCAAAAGCAAGTGGAAAGAAGAAAAACAAATGGGAAATGAGAAGTTCTGTTGGGATGCAGTGTTTTGGGCAATAGCTTTGGAAAAGTAGAGAAAGATCATGAAAATCAAATTAAAGTGTTGGAGTTTTATTCTCAGAATTACCTAAGAATAATCTAAAGAAAAGTATAAATTTGTCACAATAAATCATCAGGTAAAGGACACCACAATGAAACAAAGTGACCATATATTTCAGGAAATATAAGGTGTCTTGCTGTCACCAGAATAATTCTTTAGCACCCATGCAATTTGATGAGGGATACTAGGCCTGGGAAGAATGGGACCCTCGCCAGGGTAGAGTTTTCTGACACTAGAGTTCCAGGAAAGTGCTTAGAAGCTTCATAATATATGATTCAGATAATTATGTATTTAATTGTAATTAAAATCAGAACCTGCCTATAACATATAAACACGTTTGCACTACACTATGTTGACTTTTGCTGCTGAGTTCATTCAATATGTGCTAACCCCAGGGTTCACTGTCTCCATGCATCTGTTTGAATTTGTAGATGTCATTCATTTGTAAGGCTATAGTTCTGTTCTGTTCTTTCTTTAAAGTTTAGGTATGCACATACCTAAAGCCGGCAAGCTACCATACTGTGGCAAAGTTCAGTTCAATGCCACAGAAACCTTGGGTCTCAGTGCAGAGCACTTATCACACTGAGTTACACGGCAGCATGTGACACAGGACTCTCTCACTTTAGACAGAGTGCTGGCACCCACTGTCAGTACATCGGCGTGAGAGGGCTTTGTCTCACTTTGTACCAATGATACCTATGTTTGCAACTATTACTAGTGATCAGCCTTCAGGCCCAAATTTACCAATTCCTCTTCCTTCAAGATGTTAAAGCTATTTAAAATTCTGTTTGCATATCCCTAGAAGTTTCACAAATTAAATACTATTTGCCTTTAATGTGAAACATGACTTCCTTAACCCTGTGCATTTAAAACAAAACACAGAAATTGGACGTGGTGAAAAGAAGTAACGAAAAGAAGTGTCACCCATATCCTCGAATTTCACATTTTTGTGTTTATTTAATAATGTAGTTCTCACCAATCAATTTCATACTAAAGAAATGTTATAAATGTTAATTTATATGGTAAATTTACATTAATAAAAGACTATTTTATTTGTTTTTATATCTTGGGCATCCATATAAGATTTCATTTAATGAAACAATTAATTCCACCATTTGAGAATCTGAAAACTTCCAGGTTCCCAGGAAGCGGGATTCCATCAGAGCACCCTGGGGCTTTGCGTCTGTCTGAGAAGGGGCTGGCTATGAGAGGAAGATGCTTGGGGTCGTCTATGGACAGGTGTCAATTTGCTGTTTTCTCTTTCTTTTCTAATCTTTCATTTTTTCACTCCTCTTCTTTTTGATTTTTACCACTCATCTTCTTTCTCTCCCCACAAATTATTCCTTTCACATGCATGGTTATCATAGAGAGTGCAGACTAATATCTGATTGTAGTTGTGGTCAGGTCAGGTCTTAACCCCAGTGTAACCCAAAATGACTTCCACTGTAGCAACTGAATCAACAAGTAAGAAAGATAAGCATGAGCAAGCAGGCGTAGCACCTTTCTTCCAATATCAAGATAACACTTACGATCATGGGTAAATGAATGTGTGATAAATTAAGCATATGTTCCAGAGGGTTAAAAATCTGAACTACATATGCTTAAATCTCAATCCACTGGTTATTTTTGTTATTTTTGTTTTGTTAACTCCAAAAGAAAAAAAATAAGTAAATTTCTATGTGCAGAATCAAAGGAGACCTGCTTCCAAATGCTTTGAGATTGCTAGAGATCTCATTCCTAATAGTGTAAACTTTGTGTTTTATGAAATGAATTCTACTAAGTCCAGTCAATTATAACAGATGGAGAAAAAATCCTGTGATGGTAATTTTAAAATGTGGATTATTTTTACAAAAGCCTTGAGCTAACATTTGGCCAAAGTCTGAAACAAAATGTGGCTAGGTCATCAGCAGAAAACAAATTTGCCTGAAGGAAGAATCTACTTTCCTAATGACTTCTTTATTCTTAATTAAAGCTAAAGCCAATGGAATCACCTCTGAGCACTGAAGCCTGAAGTTGAAGAATGATCTAAATGATGAGAAATATTGTTGGGATGGAGTCTAAAAGGAACAAACACAAAATCCTACTTCCATGGTGCAGCATCTTCACACAGTGGTAAACTGTCACATGAGTGCCATCTCTGGTCCATGCTCTTTCCCACTGTCTCTGGACTCCACACATCCAGCAACAGCCCTCACCAGGTACCCTCAAGAAGGACAGGAGCAAAGAGAAGCAGCAGAGGAGGACAGAGTAAGCTATAGAACACTCTATGCTCTCTGACATCCCAACTCACCAAGTTGTGGAAACACCAGCTCTGGTACATGCAGTGATACACCCCCGCCCCCAGGACATCCGCTGAGCTCCATCACTGCCTCAGCCTCATCTTCCTCCTGCAACTCCAGATGCCTCCACTCCAGGTCCTGAGTTTCCATGACTAACATACTCCACATGAGAAACCAAGGTAGGTTAAAGACATGAATTTTTCATGTATTATAAAACACCCCAAAATGAACTAGAAAAACAGGGGAAGAGAGGTCCACCTTAGCAAATGTACAATATCTTAGATCTCAAGGATAGGTACAAAGGACCCATTATATCATAAGTGTGGCTCTCCCCTCAATGGGAATAGTCATTTTATTCCCTATCTATGTCCTTTCTTCTTATTTTTAGAAGGGGCAATTAAAACTAGGATAAGCCTGGCAAAAACGATCTATTCAATATGATTTCTTTTTCCCATCCACCTTTAAAAAAATTATTAAATATCATATTCTGAGTTTTCAGTAGCCTTTTTTTGGACACCAGATATAAGCTGAATGTCAACCCATGTTTCAGACATATCAAGCTGCAAGGGGCAGCCAAGGCATTTTTTTCCCCCAAGAATTGGGAGGGAAGAGGCACTGATGTGAAGAACAGGCCAGTCTTTGAAGTCAAAGCTGTGGACAGTCTGTCTGCCTGATCGACAGGTGAGGACTGACATGATGACTCTGGAATCTTCTCTAATTAGGCTCGTATTTCAGCCTTAGTTCCTAAATCCATTTAAATCCCATTACCAATGACATGGACCTCATTCCTTTCACTTGTAAATACTCGGCTTTAATACTGAGAGCCATTAAAACTATACTCAGTAGTTTTCTCTTCTGCCACATATGTTTCCCTTTGCATTTTCACGGAGAGATGGCAAAAAGGTAAAAGGGAGAGTAGCAGACTAAAGACTCCTTTATAAACCAATTATATCTCCAAAGGCAATGCACACCATTGTCCTAAAGGATATAATATAATAAATTCATTTAAATTAACTTGGAAAATGTTTCCAGGATCAAAGTATCTCTTGAAAATAACTGCCCAATAGAAACACAAACCTTCCAGCTAATCCGTCTTTCCTCAGAAGTTCCTTTTATTCTGATGTTGTGAATAAAGAGCCAAGTCACAGATCTTGTTTTCTCTCATTTATTCTGTGAGTTGCTACAAAGAAACATAGACTTTTAGAGTTAAAAAGGTGCATTTACAGAACATCATTTACAGGGAAACAGACGAGGAAAATGGAGTAATTTCCCCAGTATTTGCAGATGGTGTTAAAGGCAGAAGCAGGATTAAACCGTGGTCCCTGACTCCCTGTGGACCAAAACTCATGATGAGTTATAATGGGAGTGGGGTGACGGGAGGGGTGCGAAGGATGGTAGAGGGTGTGCTGGGTCAGATACTAGCACGCGGGTACTGGATGGCCAGGGGTCAGGAGTCAGAAGATTCAAAGGAGAAAGAGGGAGAAAGTAAACAGAGTTGACCTCCAAGATAAACTTTATGCTTCCCACACTTTTGCCTGAGGTTAATTATATGCAAACTATTTACAAAACCTAATTGCTATGATAAGGTTCAGTGCAGACAGCAGTAATTTTGTTTCATATTTTCAAACATTACATTGCAGCCTACCCTATTATGCTTGTTTATAAAAAAGAAAGGGAATTCTTGTTTCTTTCAATTTAGTATTTACTCAAGTACCGTGCACATTGCTAGGCACTACTGTGGATAAAAAGATGGTAGACTAGGAACTCTCGGTCTGCAGAGGAAATCAGATGGAGGTCCACTAAACTCTGTAAACACAGAGCAGAATGCAGGGGTAATAACAGAGGTTTGAGCAAAATATTGAGAGCATATTGAATGATTTCATTTATACAAAATGTCCAAATAAGCAACTCCATATAGACAGACAGGGTATTAGTTGGTAGTCTAGGGCTGGGAGGGACTACAGGTAAATGTGTGATGAATAATGGGTGCAGAGTTTTTTGCGGGGATGATGAAAATGTTCAAAAATTGTGTGACAGTTGTACAACTCTGTAAATATACTAAACACCCTTTAATTTTACACTTTAAATGTTTGAATTGTGTGGTGTGTGAATAATATCTCCGTAATGATATCATAAAAATACTGTGGAAGCTGAGGAAAGGGAGCAATTAATTCCAACCAAGGTGAGATCAAGGAACATCTCATCAAAGAAAGGACATCTGAACTGAGAAAGTAGACACCTTTGTAATAAAGTCGCAGGGAGGAGTGGCCAACAAAACTGCCTCACACTCCTTCCTCCTTGCATCCAATCACCAAAGTTACACAATGTACTGCTGCGTAGTACTTGCTCTTAAGAGACAAGAAAGCCCTATCAGGAATGCAGGGAAAGGGATTTTAGAGATGGAGTTTTTTTTCATTATATTTACTAAACGCAAACTTCTAGATTCCTAGTGTTCTGTCACTCTCTCCATGACTCATCAGTCATCTGGCATGCCATGGATGAGGACCACTGGTGGCTTGCGGGTAAAAGCCCCAGACCCTAAGCTCTAGGTCATACAACTTTGGGGATGGGATGCAAGCAGGACGGAGTGTGAGGCAGCTTTTGTTGGCCACTCTTCCCTGTAACTCTCATCCTCCTTCCTGCTTCCTGATGTGTGGACAAATGGCTAAATCTGTAAAAAGCACCTGGTAACTCTGAGGGAAAGGCCAAGAGAATCAAGAAACCCTTCACTCTGAACTCTTTGCATGGATAAATGAATTTCACAAACCACCCACTTCTAGACTTATCTTTACATGAGGATCCCTATTATGCATATATTTCAGATCTCATTTCTTGCAGCAAAACATGATTCCTAACTAATACACTGCTCTTTTGGGAGATCTTACAGGTGAGTCAATTACTAAATTAAATAAACATACATATTAGCAGAATAAATTGAAGGCCCATATATATAAGGAGGAGATACACGAATTCAGAATTTCTACCACATGTTTGAAGTAAAAGTGTCACAACCTAAGTCCAAGTGAGATGGCCAAAAGATATAAATGGAATTAAAAATCCTGCCATGAATTACATATCTCATTCTCTCCCTGAATTACCATTTTGATTCAAATTACAATATGAGAAGAGTTAAATATGGAAACTATTAACTCTAAAACAACCACAAAATAACAAAACTAAGAGTTATCACTAACAAGCAAAGATGATGAAATAAAATCATAAAACATATTCAACCTAAAAGAAGGTAGAAAGGAGAAAAATGGGAACAAAGAAGAGATGGGATAAGCAGAAAGAAGTAAGCCTAACTATATCAGTAATCACATTAAATGTAAATAGTCTAAATATCTCAATTAAAAGATAGATTATTCAGATTGGATTTTTTAAAAAATCAAGAACCAACTATATGCTGTTACAAGAAATACACTCTAAATGTAAAAACACAACTATGTTAAAAGTATGTAATAAGACATATCATGCTAACACTAATCAAAAGACAGTTGAAGTAGCTATATTAATATCAAACAAAGAAGATTTCACAGCAAAGACTATTATTAGAAATAAGAAAGGTCACTTTGTAATGATAAAGTGTTCAATTCACCAAAATGAGATACTACTACTAAACATTTACGCATCTAACAACAGAGTTTCAAAAACTGCAAAGAGAAATAGATACAGCTAAAGTGGGAGTTCTGAATAACCAGTCTCAATAATTGATAGAACATTTGGACAGAAAATCAGAACAGATATAATAGATTTGAATCTAATTGACATTTATGTACATGCCACCCATAACAGCAGAATAAATTTCCTTTTCAAGTACACACAGAACATTCACCAAGTTAGATCATATTCTAAGAAATAAAACAAGTCTCAGTAAATTTTAGAATATTCAAGGCATACAAAGTATGTTTACTGAGCACAACAAAATTTAGTTAGAAATCAAGAACAGCAAGCTATGTGGAAAGTGCTCCCAAATATGTGGAAACTAACAAACTTCTAAATAACTCAGAAATCAATGAATAAATCAAAAGGGAAATTAATTAGACAGTATTTTGAAATAAATTAAAATGAAATCACAACATGTCAACATTTGTGAAATGCTGTTAAAGCAGTACTTAGGGGAAATTTTATAGCACTAAATGCCTACATTACGAAAGGAAAAATGTCCCAAACAAATCATCTCATTTTCAACCTTAAGAAACTGGCAAATGAAGAGTAAATTAAACCCCAAGGAAGGAGAAAATGGGAAAATAATAAAAATCACAGCAGAAATCCATGAAATAAAAAACAGAAAACCAAAAGAGAAAAATCAATGAAAACAAAACCTGGTTTCTTGAGAAGATCAGTAAAATGGGTCAACTTCCAGCTGCACTTATCAGGAAAAAAAATAGAGAAGCCACTAATTACCAGTATCAGAAATGAGGGAGGTGATATTATTAGAGAATCTGCAGATATTTTTTAAAAAATAAGGAAATGTTATTAACAACTTTATACCAATAAATTTGATAAAAACCTAGATAAAATGGAGAAACTACCAAAGCTTACTCAAGTAGAAATAAATAACTTGAATAGACATATATATTTTAAAGCAAATTAAATTGTAGTTAAAAGCCTCACCATAAAGAAAATTCCAGTTCCAGATTGCTTCAATGTTGAGTTCTATCAAACACTAAAAGAAGAAATAACACCAATTCTACAAAAATTCGTCCAGGAAATTGAAGGGAAAACTACTTCCCAACTTATTCTATAAGGCCAAAATTACTCTGATACTAAAACCACACAAAGACATCTGCAGGAAAAAAAAAAACTTTCAAATATCTGTCATTAATATAGATGAAAAGATTCTAAACAAAACTTTAATGAATTAAATCCAACAATATATAAAAAAGATTAAACTTCATAATCAGGTGGGGTTTGTTCCTGGAATGCAAGAACACAAGGTTGGTTTAACATTCGAAAATCAACCAATATAATTTGCTGTATTAAAAAACTTTTATGTGTGTATGTGTGTGATTATTTCAAAAGATACCTCAAAAAAGCATTTAGCAAAATCCAATATCCAATCCTGATAAAAATTCTCTGAAAACTAGAAACAAAAAGGAGTTTCTTCAACCTGATAAAGGACAAATACAAAACCCTACCACTAACATTATATTCAATGGTAAAAGAATGAATCCTTTCCTCCCTAAGATTAGGAAAAAGACAAGTATGCCTGCTTTTATAATTTCTGTTCCATATTATAGTGAGAGTCATGGTGAGTATAATAAGGGAAGAAAAATAAATAAAGGTTATCCAGATGGGAAGGAAGAAGTAAAACTGCCTTGATTTACAGACTATTTTGTATTTATGTAGAAAATCTAATGGACTCTACAAAAAAATAATAAGAGTGTTTAACAAGGTTACAGATAAAAATTGGTGTATAAAAATTTAATTATATTTCTATGTACTAGCAACAAATAATCAGAAATTGAACAGCCATTCCTAATAGCATCAAAAACTAAGGATACATCTGACCAAAGATGTGAAAGACCAGTATACTAAAAACTAACAATATTGCTGAGAGAAATTAAAGAAGAATTGAACAAAACTATCAACCAACTTGACCTATTTGACATTTATAGAACACTCTACTCAACAACAGCAGAATATTATCTTAAATAGTAAGATATACCTTCTTATGCATCAAATGACTTAATAGTAATAAGGCATCAGTTCTCCCCAAAATAGATCTATAGATTCAATGTGATACCAATCAAAATCCCAGAAGCATTTTTGTAGAACTTGACAAGCTGAATTTATGGAAATTCTTACGGAAATGCAAAGTGACTAAAATAGCTGGAAAAACTTGAAAAAGAGAAACAAAATTAGAAGACTAATGTTACCTGATTTAAAGATTTATTATAAAGCTACAATTATATCAAGACAGTGTGGTGTTGTTATAAATACAGACAAATAGATCAATGGAATAGAATAGAGAATCCAGAAATAAGTCTGCACAAAAATAGACAACTGCCTTTTGACAAAGGCACAAAGGCAATTCAGTGAAGAAAAAAAGTCTTTTCAACACTGCTAGAAAAATTGGATATCCATATGCTAATAAGTAAACTAGGATTTATAATCTCACAACGTATACAAAAATTAACTCAAAACGAATCACAGATCCAAATGCAAAACCTAAAACTATAAAACCTCTAGGAAAAAAACATGGCAGAAAACCTTTGTGAACTTGAGTTGGGCAAAGAATTCTTAGATACAGCACTAAAAACACAATCTGCAAAAAACAGATTAATAAATTTGTTTTTCAAAATTAAAAACTGCTCTTCAAAAAATACTACTAAGAGAATGAAAAGATATTAACAAGTCACAGACTGGAAGAAATATTTTTTTAAAACTATATCTGATAAAGAACTTGTATCCAGAATACTTTATAAATAACACTCAATAAGAAAGAAACAGTTCTACAACAAATAAATAAGTGGGGGCAAAGGATTTGGACACTTCACCAAAGAAGATATACTAATGGCAAATAATCCCATGGAAAGATGCTCAACATCATTAGTCACTAGAACAATACAAATTAAAACCACAATAAGATACACTACACATCTATTTGAATGACTGAATTAAAAACGCTGACTATATCAAGTGTTGGCAAGGAAATGGAAGAACTGAAACTCTTATACATTGCGAATGAGAATGTAAAATGAGCAGCCAACTGTCAAGTTGTCAGTTTCTTAAAAAGTTTAATGGCCATTTGGTTTGTTTCCAGTTTTGGGCTGTTACAAATAAAGCAGCTCTGAAGACTTGTGTACAACTACCAAATGATTCAGTCATCCCATGGCGGGTATTACCCAAGAGAAATGAAAGAATATGTCCATAGACATACTTGTACATAAGTTTTCAGAGCAGCTTTATTTGTAGTTGTCAAAACCTGAAAGTAATCCAAATGTGGTTAAGTACATGAAAGGATACATTATGGTATATCCATACATTAGAAGACAACTCAGCAATAGAAAGGAATGAACTAATGCTGCACAGGACGATAGGAATGAATCTCAAATGATTATGCTGAGTGAAAGAAGCCAAACATAAAAGAGAACGTACTGTATGATTATACTGGTATAAAGCTCTAGAAAGTGCAAAGAGATCTGAGTGACAGAGAGCAGATCAATGGTGCCTGGGAAAGAGACGGACAGAGAGAAGCAGACGGGCGAAATTACAAAGGGGTATGAGGAAACACTAGTATGTGCTGAGTTCACATTCACCATCATGATCGAAGTGAGGGTTTCAGGGTTGCATACATATGTCAATATTCATCAAATTATACATTTAAAATGTGCATTTATTGCATGTTGATTTTATTTCAATAAAGCTGTTTAAAAAAAAACTAGAGTGTGAGGAGAACATTCAGAGAGAGGCATAAAACCTTCTTCCTATACAAGAGGATAGAGAAAAAAAAATCTGAGCTAACCTTAAAACACTGTACATACTGCGCAATTTCAAAGAGAGTCTGTGGTCATTGGTAGCTGGGCATTCTAAGTGGCCAAGAAGGTACTGTCTTCAGTCTCTCCCAAGAAATATTTATTTGGGAAAATGTTAATACGAAAAAATCACAATGCAATGTTCCACTAAGCTTTTTCTATACAAAGTAAATGACTTATACAGAAAAAAAAATATATAGTTTGTGTTGAAATAGGCTATTGTAATGGATCCCACACAAGGGACTGAAATACCATCTGTGGAGCACATAATCCTATTCATTTATTTGAAAATGGAAAGAGTTTTTAGCTTAATTCCACACTTACATGGGCATTATCTATTTTCTCCACATGTCTCACATTGAGTCTCTTTAGGTTGAATCAGATTTAAGTAACATAAGCAACATGATCCTAATGGACCAAAGTTTCAAAATGTTAACAAGCACTTGGAATAAACTCTAGTTTTCCTAAGCACAAATTCCTAACAACTTAGCCTACCACAGGTCTGATGATACAATTGCAAATTGACTCAATTTGAGAAGGGTTTCAAAATTGTCAGCACACAGTTTAGAGAAGAAACCAAAAGGAACGTAACTTCATTTGGGACAAATTTTAATTCCCTGCTGGTCCCGTCATGTCTATGTCTCAAGGAAAGCAAGATGACTCTATGTACAGGAAGTGCCAAACCAGGCTCTTCTGTTTTTAGAATGGCATTTCTCTTGGTCTAGCCACTCTCTACGGAGCCATGGAATTCTTTCACAAATATGTGTTCCCACAGCAAGCTTTCCACCGCATGGCATTTCCCCTGGTCTGCCTTATTTCATCTTACTGACGCTTGTTTCCAGATGCTTTGCTTCTGGTTATCCAGTACATCTGAATCACACGTTAATAATAATAAAGGCCAGCCCTGGGGAGAGTTAACAGCGGTGAAGGTCACAGTTGGGGTTACCACTCTTCCCACTCAGTGTTCCTGCCCCTCCTCCCTCCTTGGTGGTGGTCCTTAAACATTTCCTGTTGGATTCAGGTGCCCCCAGCTCTTCCCGTTCTCTTTCCCTCTCTACACCTGTTTCAGAGTAAATGGACTCCTCATCCCCCAGAGCCAATGACGAATAACAACAGCTAAGAGTTTTCTTGTCAGGAACCTTCGCATTTCAGGATGGAAGCCCAAAGCCAAATGTCTGCATTAGCAGAATTTCTTCAAAAGGAGGAGGATTAAGGGTCTGAGAGAAAGCTGCAGCAGGGCTTTTGCTACTAGAACTCACCACAAAATTCAGGGAATACAAACTTAACTGCCTTCAGGGTCCACAGGATAAATGAGAGAAGTATTACAAGTCAGGTAAGACCAGGGAAAACTTCATATGAACACTTGCTCATGTGAAGGAGGTAACTTCCCTTCGGTCCCCTGTCTATTGCCACATGGGAATGTCAAGCCAGTGTTACCAATAGCCTGATTTTTCCATGGAAGATGAAAGTCTCAAGTTCTATGTTAAAATTTTTTTTAAAAAATATAAAACACCGTGTGAACCAAACAAAACATGATTATACATCAGATCATCTAGCCTGCCAGTTTGCTCCCACTAACACGGACTATTGGTGCACTGTATAAAACAACAGTGACGGTGCTAAAAGAATACAGCATAAAGGGCTTTTAAGTTCTTTGACAGGTTACATGTTAAACATCATTATCCTTCTTCCTTAATTTTAGCTTTTGACCCTGTATCAACGCCAAATCTATCATTCATATAGCTATTTTGAATTTCACATCAAGAGCAACTTGATATGCATACTTATTGACAACTTTACTTTTGGTGAACAACTGTTTTCCATGAAATGTCTCTGTTGATAACAATTCAAAATTTGGAGATGTCCAGCTAATGCCATCTCCATCAATGAGGCCAGTAAAACAGAGCCTTACTCCAAGCCACAGCAAAGGTAAGGAATCATCTATTATACCCTCTGATGACCCAATTAAAACTTTCCCTTTCTTGAATTGTTACAACAGATATTATAATTGTTCTAAGAAGAAATTAAAGATCCAAAGAGTCTCAAATAAAGTATAAATATTTATAATTACTCAGTCTAAGTTTATAGAAAAGAAAAACGAATCCCTTAGAGCAGTGTTTTCCCAATAAGTAGATTCTGAAAACTATTAGTTCCATCATGTTCTTAGGGGGAAAAGTGAGGGAGAGGAGAGTAAGGAATACCATAATCAAATGAGTTTGAGAGATGCCTTTACTGCAGCCTAATGTAACTCTTCAAGCAGGGGATTCCTCATACAGCATTAACTAAACGAATGGGATAATGCAAAGGTGAATCCTGCAGGACAAGAATTCTGCAGACCAGAGCTCACATTAGGTGCATGCAACTACAGCTAATGCCCAGGATTCAAGTTTTTGGAAACCTATTCTCTTCCCTAGATCAACTAGGTGGCATGTTTCCTTTTATGTCCCTCAATTCCAGGCTAAGCACAATATATTAACTTGGTTATTGTTTTTAAGCTTAAACCGCCATTAGTTTGGCTGCCATATCTTTAAACTTGCCACAACCACCTCTGTCCCTCCAATGTGCCTAGCTGGCCAGGGAGGCCCACCTTGAGATAATGCTCCACTCTGAGACCTAATAAAGAAGTCTGCTTTTCTGTGTGGTAATTGTCTTGAAGTTCTAACTGATTTCCTTCAAATCTTTTTAGAATTAGTTGTCAAGGAAAAAAATAGGTCTGGAACGTGGGATACTACTACAACTGAAGGAAATAGGAGTGCCAGTGCAGCATTGATTCTATCAGTACAACAGTCTTTCTCTCTCCACTCTCGCGCTCTCTCTCTCTCTCTCTCTCTCTCTCTCCTTTCTCTCTCTCTCTCTCTCTCTCCTCTCTCTCTCTCCTCTCTCTCTCTCCCCCCCCGTCTCTCTCTCCCCCCCTCTCTCCCTCTCTCCTCTCTCTCTCTCTCTCTCTCTCTCTTTCTCTCCCTTCCCCCTCTCTCCCTTTAGCATCACTGTGTGTGGCCCAGATGGATGCACTAGCTTTACCGCTGGATTATCTGTAGAAGTGTTGGCAGTCGCTATCCCAGACTAAAAAAATGCAAGTTCTGTCAGCACCTGGTCATGTCAATGTTTTGTGGTTGGTCACTTAGATCAAAATGTCTTTTTTCCATTATTTTAAAATTACTTTGCCCTAAAAAGATTTAAACCATAGTACAATAAAAATTGCTACTCAGTTCTGGGCTTTTATTTATCCCTGCAAGGGGACTGAATAAATTAGCAGGCCTGTAAAAATTCTACCTGTCCTGCAAAGACTGCAATTTCAGGAACTCATTTTCTAGAGATAAAGCAAGGATTTTTTCATTGTTTCCTTTTGGCCTTGTCCCCATGGGACTCTAAAGTCATGCTTTGTTAAGCAAAAAAACAGGCAGCAGATATGATTTCCCTGTTTAGATTTAGGCTATCTTAAACTCATAATGGGTTTTTAAAAATTAAATTCATAGTTTCAATTTATAAAATCCTAAATAGTGAGCAAGCATTGGCAACAAAGTAAAGCAACAAAGGTTTCCTGCATTATTTATTAGATTTCCTATCTTCACTATCAGCAGACACCAATGACCAAACCTGGAAAACAGAAGTCTGGGTTCCAATAGATGTGTGGGAAAATTGGAATTTCTGCTGGTGTGGTGTGTAGACAAAGAGCCTTTCCTGTATTTACTGGTAGGTTCCTCTGAACCAAGTTGGACTCCATAGCAACAGAGTACAGGTCCCTATGGAAACATGAAAAAATCCACTGCCAGTGGCCGGAAGGGCATCATGGGTAGGTATATTTGGGAACATGTCATCTGATTGTTGCCAGTCAGGGTCTCTTTGGCTAGCCTAACAGGATTGTCTCACTTTTATCTCTACTCAAAAGGGTCTACTTAAAAGCGTCTATAGACTAAAGCTTTTTGGAAATATTTGACAAGATCACAACTTTATCATTAAAGAAGCCTGTGAGAATCAAACAAATACAGAACAGCAGGCTCTGGCTGCCTTAAACGTCAAAAAGAGGAGCTCCTCTCCTTCAGCTTCCCCTCTGCCCCGCTAAATCCACCAGTGCAGCCTAGCATTCCCTTAAACAGCACTCTGCCAACAGATGACTCTTCATATCCCACAGCAAGCTGTCTTGCCCTCACTCCAGTTTCTTTAAGCCTGAAACATCTGGGCCCTACACTTCCCAGCTGGAAAAGAGCAAAATGACATAAAGCCCAGATAAAGAATTATTAATAAATGTGCCCTGACATAATCGCCAGGTGGGGGGAGAAAGTACCTTCAGTGCAGATTTTCCCAAAATCCTTGCCTAGTTGGCCAATATGCCCAAGCCTGCCAATCCCTCTCCTAATCAGATCCCCCAGTGGCTGACACTGAGGCAAAATGTGGCTGTTGAGAATCCTTGCCATGCCCTATACAAAACTGCTCACAATATGATCCTGAGCTAAGCTTCACAAATATTCCGGCTCACAAAGAGGAAGCTAATTTTTCCTGGAGACAACAGCAGGAACAGTAAATATGACTTCCCAGTTAAAGAAAGAGAGGGATAGAATAAGCGCCCATGGCCTGGTGTATGATTCAGAAGCTTCAATCGATACCTTCATGATTCAAGAAGTCCAAAATGTCATCAGATGCCAGACAGTCTAACCTAGGAGTGGCGGATGAGGGGCACTTACACCACCCACTGCCACTCCAATCCCATAGCAAAAGTCACTAGTGGGTCACTCTGCTCTTTCTCTCTTAGCCCAGACATGGCCTCAGAATCCTTCTAAACACAATGTTCAAAGCAGCCACTTTCAAGGGATGGAACTCTCTTTCCCAAAAAGGAAGCTTTTTGTTAATTCTAGTCTAATATAACATAATATTCCAATACCAAAAAAATAAGAAACAGGGAAAAATGTATGGAATAGCCTAATGTGACCTCCCAAAGTGCCACCTGTGTGGCACAGCTGTCTCCTGGAAGGAAGAGTCCTGGGTTAGTGAGCTGCGTATGTTTCTAGGCCCTTGCTCCAAAATTTAGGTTTTAAACCCACTGCTCTCTGCAGCATGCTATTCAAACAAGAGTAAAGTTCATCTACAGAACTGTTTTTCATATAAACACCAACCACAGCTCCAGCTCTTTATTTGCCTACAGCCAGTTCAGTTTTACATAAAGTTGGCCAAGTTAAAAATCAGCTGTGAATATTCATTCACTGCTCTGGTAATCAATTGTCACACTTCTCTCTGTTATGAACAGGAAATCATATACAGTTCAGTGTGTGGGAGTTAAGGCTTCTTATTTACGGTTCCAATGTTCTCTTAACGAGTGCCAAAGACAGGCAGGGCACATCCATGGGAACTGATCTTTCACCATCAGAGCAAGCCTGCCAAGCAGTAGAGTGGGCGACCCAATACCCAAACCTCTTCCCTCTGTCTTCCTTGCAAGACACACTGCCTGAATGTCCCCATTAGAACTATAACTTAGAGTTAGCATTTAATATCCTCCATCTCATAAAAATAGGGCAACAGATTTAAGTCTGTCCCCCAAGAAACAATCATCAGAATGGTTCCTTCCTTTGCAGCAGTAGCCAGCAGGAGAATACAAGCCATTGGGGCAAAGAGAACGGGGGCTGGACTAGAGTAGGGCCCCCTGGCTGTGCCCTCTTTCCACTCATGATTCTGCTGCAAGTGGCCCTGCTGGCCATGATACGCTTTCTCTGCCATGAGCCTAGGTGAAGCCAAGAACATCCGAGTGAGCATATATGGCCAGCCTTGCCTCTGGATTCACCATTCCTTCCCACAGGAGGGTAGTTGCCAATTTCCCACTCTGCTGTTTTCTTCTGCTGCTTTTCCTGTGAGCTTTCCCATATCCCACGTAGCCAAATCTATAAACAATCTTCAGCATGCTAAGAGGTCAGGTTCCAAAGATGTGTTTCCAAATCAGGTGTGTGTACCTCCAACCACGTTTTCCTGGAGTTGTAATGTTGTAAATAATGGTTAGGTCCCTAGGACAGCCTCAATAGTTCATTTTCTCCAAATGTTCCTGAATGAACTACAGTACTGTGGGGATCATGAGTCTTACCTCCTTGCCATGGTCAACGCATTCACATTTCAGTTTGGGCTGCCAAGAGCTCCCTCACTGCCATGGGATCAGAGATTATTCCTCTCTCTACTGTGCTCGTGGTGGGGGTAGTGGGGGAAGACAAGAGGCTGCCCTGGCTCCAAATCATCCCTAGAGCTCAACAGTCAAGTCCTAGGGAAAGGAGGCCCTATGGAATTTTGGGGTGAGGAGAGAATGGGCAACTCGATGTTGATGAGGTTAATTAAAGGCTTGGAAGGGCCTGGGCCTCCTGCTGGTTTGACCCTGGGGCATTTGTTAGTCACGTCTTCCTCCCAAACTGTCTTCCTCCCAAACTGTCTTTGGTAGAAGCCCCCACATCAGCCTGTTTCTCTTTCCTTTTCCACTGTCACTTGTTGTTTCTAATCAGTGTTTCTGTGGCTCTGTGAAGAGCAAACCAATCTTACTTTATCTCCCACCCTGTTCCTGGCCTTAAAGCCAAAATACAAATGGCTAATAAACATAAATTGTTAAAGAGAACAGCATCACTAATAATTAAGGAAATACAAAATAAAGCCAGGTACCATTTTTTCAGCTAACAGTTTGAAAGCAATAGTAACACCTAGTGTTGGCGACGATGGGCACCTTCACACATTATTGCTGGACATGCAAGTTGCTAGAACCTGTCTGGACAGCAATTTGGCAGTTTGTATCAAAATGCAGCTTGGTGAGACCATGTGACTAAGTTCTGGCCAATGAAATATAAAAGGAAATGGAATGTGATCACTTCTGGAAACCTTTCTTAGGAAACAGCTGGCATTGCCATTTGCCTTTTTCTCCCCCACCTATTCCCCATGTTGACTGATGTGTGGACGTCAACAATGGTATACAAAAATGAAGACCATCCCCTGGAGCTAGTGGGGCAGAAAGATAGAAATTGCCTGGGTTCTCACTGACTTGCCCACTTCTAGGAACCTCATAGCCAAATTTAATCCTAAATGATACAATATGCATATCTTTTGCCCCAGAAATGTCACTTAAAATAATTTATTGTATGAATCACTCTCATGCGCAAAAAGATAGACAAAATGAGACTGACTACAGCCACTAAACTAGCACTAGGATACGACTAGTCTAAAATTAGGACCTATTAACACAGTAAAATTTGGCTATAAAAATGATTATTATGTGGATATACTTATTTGTATGGAAATACATCCACAATATAATACAAATGAACAAGACAGTTTACAGAAAAAGTATTTATGGCATAAAACTATAAGTTTATTTTGGATTTAAATAAATGGAAAAATACTTGGAAAGATCTATAACAAAATGGTGGGACTATGAGTAATTTTTTCTCTTTTTTTGTCATCTGCTTTCCAAGTTGTTAAACAGACAAGAAAAATGGCTTCACTATGAAAAATAATTTTAAGTAATTTTTAAAAATATAAAACAAATTTACATTTCTTTTGAAGTGTCCCAGGTGTTTTACTTTTAACAAATGAAGTAGCACAGTTGAGAGGGTAGGGGGCAGAGAGTCTTTCCCTTCCTTCCATAGTCTATATATTCACTTCTATTTTGTAGTATAGACTAAGCCCCGAAGAACATCAATAGTAGTTTACTCATTCTGCTGCCTCTGATGTGGCTGGTGCTTAGAAAGGAAGGAGAGAAGGAAGAGAAAGAAATACAAGAGAGAAAGAAGAAAGAGGAGGAAGATGAAAGGTAGGAAGGAAGGGAGGGAGGGAGGGAGGAAGATGAAAGGAGAGAAGAAAGAGTAAGGAAGGAAAAAAGGAGGAAGAGGAAGGAAGTCAGGCAAAATAGAAAATAGACACTAACAGACAAGTTTGGAACACCTACATTTAGTCCAGTATGTGCTATGCATCCCTTCATCTCAGGAATATGATCAAAATTCTGAATTAGAGAACTTTTGGAATCTTGGGCAGGCTAGGAGGTAGGGACAATGAAAAAGATGGGAAGCATATAAAGATTGCCAGTATTGTGGAAGAAATTAAAATCCTGGAGAAAGAGCCACACAGCTGCCACTCTTGTAACTTCAGGCTACATGTGTGACAACCCCAAAGGCAAAGCGAAAAAAGGTGAAAAAGATGACCCTAAAGGTTGTGATACCACTTCCAAACATAGCCATGAGATTTGCAAAATACAAAATGCAAATGATTGGATATCATTTTAACATTTACAAGAGATGTCTGGTCATAAAAGATAAGAAATATACCAAAAGAATATATAATTGTGTTAATCATCGTGCTATTTAGGCCAAAAAAAATACATCTACATACGTCAATGACCAAAGATATGCAAAATTCAAATGAAAGGGATAGCCAACTGGGTTGAGGGTTCTAATCTAACTTGAAACTAGTACCAGGAAGTAATATGTCCTAAGTCAGAAGAATACAGAATACACCATCTAGAACAGATGATGGGCTCAGTATGATCCATCAATGTAGTAATTAAGAACAATGTTTTCTGGTATTTAAAAACTTCAGAAAGAAATATTATGCAGCTTTAAAAAAGGAAATTCATATGATCCTCTAAATAGACACAGAAAAAGCATTTGACAATATTCAGCACCCTTTTATAGATAAGAACACTTAACAAAATAGGCATAGACAGGACTTACCTCAAAATGATAAAGCCATATATGACAAACCCACAGCCAACATCATACTGAACAGGGAAAAATTAAAAGCATTCCTGCTTAGAACTGTAACCAGACAAGGTTGCCCTCTATCACCACTTCTATTGAACATAGCGCTGAAAGTCCTAGCCAGAGCAACCAGATAAGAGAAGGAAATCAAGGGCACTCAAATGGGGGCAGAAGAGGTCAAACTATTGCTCATTGCTGACTATATGATCTTATATCTAGAAACCTCCAAAGATTCTACCATGAGACCACTGGAGTTGATAAACACATTCAGCAAAGTCTCAGGTTACAAAATCAATGTACGTAAATCAGTAGCATTTCTATACGCCAACAATAGTCAAACTGAAAACCAAATCAAAGACTGAATACCCTTCACAATAGCAACAAAGAAAATAAAATACCTAGGAATATGTTCAACTAAGGAAATGAAAGACCTCTACAGGGATAACTATGAAACACTGAGGAAGGAAACAGCAGAGGATGTAAACAGGTGGAAAATCATACCATACTCATGGGTCAGCAGAATCAACATTGTTAACATGTCTATACTACCCAAAGCAATATATAGATTCAATGTAATCCCTATTAAATTACAAAAATCATTTTTTGCAGATCTAGAAAAAATAATTCTATACCTCATATGGAACCAGAGAAGACCCTGTATAGCAAAAGCAATCTTAAGCAAAAATAACGAATTAGGAGGAATCAATTTATCAGACTTAAAGCTATTCTACAAGGCTAGAGTGACTAAAACAGCATAGTACTGGCAGAAGAACAGAGATAGCAACCAATGGAACAGAACTGAGAATCCAGTATAAAACCATCCTCATATAGCCATCTAATCTTTTACAAAGCAGACAAAAACATACACTGGGGAAAAGAATCCTTATTCAATAAACGGTGCTAGGAAAATTGGATAGCCACATGTAGAAGACTGAAACAGGATCCACACCTCTCACTATTCACAAAAATTAATTCATGATGGATAACAGACCTAAACCTAAGACATGAAACTATAAGAATTCTAGAAGAAAATGTTGGAAAAACTCTTATAGACATAGGCCTAGGCAAAGAATTTATGAAGAAGGCCCCAAAGGCAATCACAACAACAACAAAAATAAATAAATGGGACCTGATCAAATTAAAAAGCTTCTGCACAGCCAAGGAAACCGTAATTAGATCAAATAGACAATCTACAGAATGGGAGAAAATATTTGCATGCTACACGC
>CAUYRT010067426.1:0-99059 GCA_963574885.1 Lepilemur ruficaudatus | reverse complement strand
AAAAAACAAAAAACAAAAAACAAAACAAAAAAAAAGCATCCTACATTTTTAAAACTTCCCCCATTCTTTTTGGAAAATAAATAAATGTGGCATCATGGAAATAGCAGAGACCTTTGGGGCCCATGCCAACATGAACTATGGATGTTACAGTTGTAGCAGCAATGTGTTGTGCAGATTGTATTTTTCCCCATATTTCCCTTGCCACATGGTCTTCTCAACAGTATGACCTTGACACTCCTCCCATGGAGAGGTGGAGTCTATGTCCTCTCCTCTTAAATCTGGGTGAGCCCTTGAGACAGCTCTTCCAGATAGACTATAATGAAAGTGACACTGTGTAACTCTTGGATTATAAAAGGCAATATTGAACCTCCTGGATCTCTTGGAACTCCTGCTTTTGGAACCCAACCACAGTGCTGTAAGGAAGTACAAGCAGCCCAAGAAGAGGCCTGTGTGGAGAGGAACCAAGGGCCGAATCCACAGCCCTGGCAAAGTGTCCAGCCAACATCCAGGCACCAACTTTCATTACAGTGAGCCTTTGAAGTAGATCCTCCACCACCCAGAATTTATAGGTTTTCTTCATACGAGTTCTGCCTGTTCCCGCCTAAAATAATTACGTTAGTACAGAAAGAAAATTTGCCTGTTACAATTTAAGAATCTGATCTTAACTTATGAGTACATCAACAAGTGTGTTATTCAACTGGAACTGATAGAGCTGCATGTATTGTCAAAACACTGACACACGGATTGGTTTTGCAAACAGCTGCTGTCGTGAGTCTCCAAGTGCCACCACCCTCCCCTCAGCTCCCATCCTGCCCCCCCTGGCCTCCCAGCACGTTTTGGGCTACCCCACAATTCAGGTTAATGCCTGACTTGACAGAGGGAATTCTAGAAATTCTGCCTCAGTATTAGCCATGCCATATGGGTTTATGTATTTTGAATATTATTCTTTAATGCAATATATATAAAATACATGCCTTAATATGACTACACCATAAGCACTGTTTTTTCAGTGATTTGGGATTTTTTCCAGTTTTCTTTGTCTCCCCACTCTCTTCTGCCTCTCTTCATATTGCACCCTAGACACCACCCCCCAAACCACGTAATCCCGTGAACTACCTACCTAGTGTCCATATTTTTCACTATGCTGCTTATAAAATCATGCACAAACATGTGCATGCAAGCCACATATGTTCATTTGGATTGTTTTTGTCCTACTTAGTTGAGATTCCTCTCGGCTTCTTGTCTCATTCACTGTCCCCAGGGAAGGCAGAGGGACTTACCTGGTTGGCAGGTTCAGGTGGAGGAACTGCGCATGCTTAGTTAAGAGAAAGGAAGCATGGTCCCCTTCACCCCCGCAGGCCTGCAGCAGGAATCAGTAGTGTTGGGGACCATTGCTGGATTTGGTCTGTCTGGTTTAAAGATAGAGCATTGACCACCTGTTCAATTTAGCACCTGTGATCCAGCATAAGCATTATCAGGAGGTACTGTGGTGTTTCCAATTCCCTCAGCCTGACTCCCCTGTCTGCCTCCCAGGGGAAATAGAGATAGTTATCAGGTCCTGTAAACCCTGTCTTTGCCACAGGCATCACCAGCTGTTTATTGCCAGGGCCAGGTAAAGTAGCAGCAAGGACCAGTGGAAACTGAGCACATCTCACCAGCATCTCCAGTGTGCCCACACTCACGTGCTCACATGGCTGAACTCTCTCTTCCAGCCACCTCTTGTCCCACCAACCCAGAAGCAGGCCCAGAAAGAGAAATGGTGGAAAACACAGGCCAACACCTCTAAAACAGCTGAGAAGCCCTTGACGTGTGTGTGTGTAGAGGGATCTGAACTATATAAGAGACTGAGATTTTAATAATCAGCTTTAAAAGCAATCATTGGAGCCCCAAGTGCTGTTTCTGGATGTTATTAAATTTTTTCCAGCTACAGGATAAGTTGAGACTCTAAAAAAGCAAAATTACTGAGAGAACCAGTTTTCTGTGTTCTGTGCCACTGAATAAAGACTCCTAAATTAAACTTAATCCACAGACTTGAAGAGGAAATCGGAGATGAGATGGAGAGAGATCTCTCTGGTTGAAATTCTGAAGCTTGCAAGGCCCAGCAATATTGCTGCTCTTGGGTGCCGTGAGCTTCGTCTACTTAGTTAGCTTAAAGAGTCTACTGGAGTGGAGGAAGCTAGTGAAAATGCTTTTATGAAGAAAGTAAAAAGTATTGGAGTGATTTATTAATTTGATTAGGAAAATGGAAGGGAAATGAGTTCTTCCAGGGCAATGGGGTGAAGATACTAGGTCTAATGAGCATAGACTGGAAGTCCACTGGGCACCATGCACAAAAATAGCCTACAGTGGCTAATTCGGTATGACTGGAACCTACATCAAAATGCTTTTTAGTTAAATGCTGCCAGGTTCCATTATGACTGAGTATGCCCCAAAAGGACATGTACAATCAAAGTAGCAGGTAGAGAATATGAGTTTTAAGGTTGGTATGTTTTGTGTCCCATTTAAGAAAAGAAATCTTTGCCTGGTGTAAGGTTTAGGCCTTTGGAATGATAACTAAGAAAACAGAAAGATACTGAATTTTAGTGATTCCTTCATAAGTGCTAACTATAAGTATTTAAATATGTACATATATTAAATATGTATAGTACATAATATAAATACATCTAAATGTATTAAATATATGTAAAATCAAGCAATGTAGTATAATCCATTCACACTATGAAAACTATTTATAATACCATAATAATGAACTAAAGAAAAAATTACTTTTAAGTTATCTCTTTTCTAACTTATAACAAATCTGATTTGATGTATTCTTTTGCCAAAAAATCTTAACGGAAATTCTTTAAATAGTACAGTAAACTTAAATTCTTCATAAGAATTGCCTTTTTACTAACCATTCTCTGAGAAAATCCTCCAGTAAACAGCTTCTTTGGAAATCCAGAAAGCAACCTCCTGGAACTATAACATAAACCAATCTGCAAATAGTTTATAATAGCACTGTAAAGCGATTTGGCATTTGCCATAGAAAGCATCTTTAGCATGCCACACTTGGTATTGCCATTCTAAGCACGCCAGATTAAGCATGGCATGGTACAGAGCATATGGGCCTCAGAGCCACACTAACCTGTGTTTAGATCCTGGATCTGCCACTAACTAGTTGTGTGACCTTAAACAAGTTACTTAAATTTGCTGTATTTCCCTCATCGGTTCTTCCAGTTCTGTATTGTTGTGCAAGAAATTATCCCCAAATTTAGTGGCTTGAGACTGCAAACATTTATTCTGTCACATGGTTTCTGTGGGTCAGGGATCTGAGAGTAACTTCACTGAGTGGCTCTGGCTCAGAGTTTTTCACAAGGTTGCGGCCGGGAGATTGGCCGGGGCTGCAGTCGTCTGAAGACTGATAGGCTGAAGGATCCACTTCGCTCACTCACTCACAAAGCTGTCAGCAGGAGGCTTCAGCTCCTTACTCCATGGGCCTCTCCGTAGGGCTGCTTGATGTGTCCACATGACATGGCAGCTGGCTTGCCCCAGAGTGAGTGACCCAAGAGAGAGCAACGCCTTTTATGGGAGTCAGCTTACATTGGATGGGAGGGGGATTAGGTTCTACTCTTTGGGGGTATGTTTGTCAAAGAATCTGTGGACGTAGTTAAGATCATCACATCAGTAAAACAGAAACAATGTCGACCTTATTGCACCCTTAAAAGAATCAAAGGTAAACATCTAGAACAGTACTGGCTTCAAAGTATGTATTCATTTACTTAGTCTTTATTGAGTAACTACTGTGCTGTCAGGATGTAACCATGTGCAAAACCTGACAGAGTCCTGCCTTCATGAAGCTCAGAGTTTAACGGGAAAGATAGGCATTAATCAAATGATACACAAACAAATGTAAAATTGCTACTTTGATATTTGCACAGTGCTTTGTAGAGAGGTTTGAACTAGTCAAGAAAAGCTTTCTTGGGGAAATGATGTTGAAGCTGAGAGGTTAAGGATGAGTGGGCATTGACTAGGTACAGAAGGAAGAGAAGAAGTTCTAGGTGAAATGATCAACAGGGGTGAGACTTGTGGGTGGGAGAGTGGACAGTACAAGGCACTGAGGAGGCCTTGAGCATGGCTGGGGCAGGGGGAGGCCGCATGTGAATGCAAGAGAGAGAACAAGGAGCCAGACCTTGTGCTGCTCACCTGTCTCTAGCAAAGTAGAGGAAAAATCATTTTTACACTTATATGAAATCAGTGGTTGCCAGGGAATAGAGTTTGGAGTAAGGGTTAACTACAAAGGGGTACAAAGGAATTTTTTGGTGAGATGGACTTTTGTGTGTCTTGATTGTGGTGGTGGTTACAAAACTCTACATGCTTGTCAACACTTACAGAACTGTATGTACTAAAGAGGGTATATTTTACTATAAGTAAATTGTGCCTCAATAGACTGGACTTCTAAAAAAGACACTTTCATGCAGGCACTTCAATGGAGGGGTACCTCCATTTTAGAAGTTACAAATCAAGTTACTTTAATATAAATGCTGGCTTTTTTGGTTGCTCTATTTTTAGTCTGAAAAGATGTAGCTGAACGAATGCAGTTCTAAGATCAACAATGATACTTAACAATGGAATTTAAAAGATTATGATTTTGTTGCAAAATCAATAACAGATGTGAAGCAAAACAGGTTTTCCTGGCTGAGAGCTGATATAGTACCTGAGATACCATGCTTAAGCAAGACACTGATGCCATTAAGCTTTTGTGAAATTAAAGATTTGAGAACAACACTGTTTGTTGCAGCATTGGACTTAACTTTCAACAGCTGAGCTCTCAGGGTTTTCAATGTAAGATACTGTTAATGAAAATAACATGGATAATATTCCATTGTATAGATATATTGATTGATTCATTACAAAGCAATAGGAACGAACAGGCTACAACTGCCCACAACACTATGAATGGATCTCACAAACAAAAGAAGCCGAGTACAAAAGTGTATACTGCATGATTCCATCTATATAAAATACAAAACCTGGCAAAACTAGTCAAGGCTGTTACAAATCAGTTAACAGTCCCCTAGCAGAGCCATTTGGGGAGCTCATGACCTGAGAGAAAGCATGACACATGGATAGAACATGGATCATGTTCTATTTATCTGGGAGCTAGTTACATAGTTACGTTCAGTTTATGTTATTCATTGAGCTATATGCTTAAGTATACTTTTATATATGTATGTTATACATCAATAAAAAGTTTTTTAAAAAATAAAAAACATAGGGAACAACAGCAGAAGACCTGTGCCCTAAAACAGAAAATTAGGGCATTAGCCCATACTTTCACCATAATCACAGCTTGCCCTAATGAAAGACTGCTACACACTTGACCACAGAGCTGTTCTCCTATCTGAGAAGACCCCTCTCTTTTTTTTTAATTTTTTAAAGTAACAGATAAAGTTATGTGTATTTACCATGTACATCATCATGTTTTGAAGTATATATACATTGTGGAATGACTAAATCTATTATTATTTTTGTGATGAGAACACTTTAAATCCACTCTCAGCATTTTTCAAGACACAATATATTACTAACTACAGTCATTGTGTTGTACAATAGATCTCTTCAGTTTATTCCTTCTGTGTAACTGAAATTGTGTATTCTTTAACCAACATCTCCCCAGCGCCCCTCAACCACCGCAGTCCCTGGTAACCACCGTCTACTCTCCACTTCTATGAGATCACATATAAGTAGGTTCCACATGTGAGATCATGCAGTATTTGTCTTCCTGTGCCTCACTTACTCCACTGAGCATAAGGTCCTCCACGTTCGTCCATATTGTAACAAATGACAGAATTTCCTTCTTTTTATGGCTGGGTAGTATTCCATTGTGTATATATATCACATTTTGTTTATTCATTTGTTGATGTGCATTTAGGTTGATTCCATATCTTGACTATTGTGAATAGTGCTGCAGTAAACATGGGAGTATAGATATCCCTTTGACATACTGATTTCATTTCCTTTGGATTTCTACCCAGTAGTGAGGTTGCTGGATCATATGGTATTCTACTTTTAATTTTTTGAGGGGCTTCCGTACTGTTTTCCATAATGGCTGTACTAATTACATCCCCCTGACTGTATACAAGGGTTTCCTTTTCTTCACATCCATGCCAACACTTGTTAACTTTTGTCTTTTTGATAATAGTCATTCTAACAGATGAAAAGTGATGTCTCGTTTTGACTTTAATTTGCATTTCCTTAATGATTAGTGATGTTGAGCATTTTTTCGCAACCTGTTGGCCATTTGTATGGAATCCTTTCTCCTTTGAGCAGGTGGCTTCAGGAAGAGTTAAGGAGCAAGGGAACACCAAACCAAGCCTAGCAATCAACAAGGCAACACATAGCCCGGTCACCCTCATGTTCTCATTACAAGATTGAGGATTTTACACAATAAATTTGGCTTCTTAAAAACTGAACAGACATTAATGAGTGAAAATGTTTGGGCATAGCATTTCTGTAGGGCTTAGAAGTTGGTCAAACTTGTTTTCTTGTATTTCTCCTGCTCTCACTATTTATAAGCAAATTTATCAAGAACAGTTGTATGCAAGCCCCTTTACCAGAAGCTGTGAGGGATGAAAAGATACATAAGACTCAGTTCTTGTGATCTCATGCGGAGAAAGCCCGACATATGAAAAGGTTAACCAAAAATATGTAGCAGTATATAAGAGTTGAATGGGGGAGCACTGGTTAATTGCAGCTTTCGTCATGTGAGGTGAGAGCTTACTGTGAGAAGTGAAGGACAGATAAAGTTTATCAAAGGGGAGTGAACTTGAGTTGGAATTTGAAGGAAGAGATTTAAAGGAATAAAGTATACATGGAAATGTGAGGAGAAATTTCAAGAGAGAGAGAAAAACAGTGTAAACAAAGATGCTAAAGGATCAATACACAAAGGAAATTTAATTGGAATTGCTCAGAGTCTGAGAAGAAATATTCAGAGAAACAGTCCAGCAATTAAAAGTAATTCACATCTTTACTGAAATATTTCAAAGGCTGCCCACAGGGATCTATCCAATTGGTAATCCCAAGAATCATTTCTTAAAATATCCTTTTCAGCATTCCTGGAAGTCTAATATCTCTCACATATTGAAACTATAACTAGACCAGGGGTTGGCAAATTTTTTATGTAAAGGGCCAGATAGGCTCTGTTGCATCCACTCAACTCTGCAGTTGTAGCACAAAAGCAGCTATAAACGATATGTAAGTTACGGGTGTGGCAGTATTTCAATAAAATTTTACTAGCAATAACAGGTGGTAGGTTGTATTTGGCTCACAGGCCGTAGTTTGCTCACCCCTGAGCAAGACTGAGCCAGTATCCCACAAAGTCAACCGCTCCTCACAACCTAAGTGTGATCTTTTCTTTTTTATTCCTCCCCTGTCCTTTGCTTCTCTCTCATAATTAAATTTTACTCCTTTTGATGCCAGTTCCTGTTTTGTGTTAAGAATTAGGGTCAATGGGTAGAGAAAAAAAAGAACAGAAATTGCAAACATACTAGGGAACAATCGACTGTTTCTAACCAGGGAGAGTGAGTCAACCCAAGGAATATTTTAAGAAAATTAATCGGGCAGCACTGTGTAGGATGAATTGTGATGGTTATTCACAAAAAGCAAAGAGACCAAGTAAGAGGTTATTGCAAGGAATTTATGCAATGGATGTGGAGTCTAAACTAGAATGTCAGCTGGGAATGGAAAGAAAGGATGAATGTGGGACAAAGTGTGACTCAAAGATTAGCTGGAATTGACACTGATTAGACACAGGAAGAAGGCAAGGGAGTCAAAGACAATGAGTGAAAGATTGCAGAGAGATAGAGACTGAGTAAGATGGAAAGTATTTGAATCATTTTTGTCTACTCTTTGAGTTCTTCTCCTAGCCCTGTAAATGTCAGTGTTCTTCAGGTTTCTTTAGCTTTCTCTTCTCTCCTCTCCTCTTGTCTTCTATCTCACTTAACAAAATTTTCCTGGATGACATGATTTAAATTCATGGCTTTGACTGTGACTACTGAGCTGATGATTTTCTGAATCTGTTAGATCTAACCCAAATGCCTCTGGTGAGCTACAGACCCATTTTTTTCAACTCCCCATTTAGTGTTTCCAGGAAACAGGAAGATACCAAGGCCCCTCAACTCAGGGTCCATTTGAGGTCTGATTTTACACTAGTTTCAAGCTAATAAGTTAGCCTGTTATTGTTTTATGGATGCAGGCAGAAGAGACAAGACTCCTGGGTCAGAGACAAAGGTCCTTATTACTCACAGCACAGGAAGCAGCATGAGCATCAGCATGTTGATGTCAGTTACTCTTGTAGGCAAGTCCGGTGAGGATGAGATGCAGGGCCAGATGGAGGCCTGCACATGCACTGGATTGCCTTACAGGAAAGGGACGTGGAGCTTGAGGAGCCTACTGGTTTATAGCAAGCAGTGAGCGATCCTGCTATTTGTCCTGGAAGGAGTCTCTCAAGGCTGCCCACTGCAAAAAGAAGCCTGAGAAATGGCCCTGGTAAAGAGTGGTCAAGGCTTTGCATTCTTAGCATATTCAGCAAGATGTATAGGAGTACAAGAGACCCATGGAAGATTGTTTGAATACTCAGCATGTCCAAAACTGAATTCACCAACTTCTTCCTTAAACCTGCTATTCTATTTCCAGACATGGTGAAGGGCCCATCTTCTACTCCAATCATCCAAACCAGAAGCTGGCAGATATCTCAAGGTCCTCCATGTTATTTACTCCACTCATTCAATTAGCCACTGTATTAGTTTCCTGAAGCTGCTATAACAAATTATCCCAAACTGGAAGGCTTAAAACAACAGAAATTTCTTCCCTCATAGTTCTGAAGGCCAGAAGTCTGAAGTGAAGGGATTGGAGGACTGTACTCCCTCTGAGGACACTTAAGCAAATCTGTTCCTTGCCTCTTCCAGCTTCTGGGGGCTCCAGGAGCTCTTTAGTTTGTGGCCAAATCACTTTAATCTCTGTCTCCATTGTCACATCACCCCCTCCTCCTCCCATGTCAAATCTTCTTCCTCACTTATAAGGACACTTGACATTGGATTTAGAGCCCACCTAGATAATCCAGGATGAGCTCTCAAAATCCTAATTTAATCCCATCTTTTGCCACATAAGGTGATATTCCCAGATTAGGACACAGACATATCTTTTGGGGGCCAGTTGATGACAGCCACCGAGTTCTCTAAAGGTTGTAGCATAGTCATTTTTTATACAATAAATATATGTTGAATTTAGGAGTTATCTGCATAGAAGTAATGGTTAAAGTTGTGAAAATAGATGAGTCTCAGTTCAGGGGGAGAAAAGAAGAACAATTCTTTAGGCAGCTAGGTGTTCTCATAGACTTTTAAAAAATAATCACATAATTCCTGTATACAAAGTATTATATTTTATCCCATTTTTCATATGATGAAACTCAGGCTCACAGAGGGCAAGGAATTTTCAAAGTTATTCTGGTCATAAGCGACAGAGTCAAGATTCAAATCTAGATTTGAATAAGAAAAAAATGCCATCATTTTCCTACTGTATTACAATTCAGCAGCCTATTTTGGGGGTGACACCTCAATGCATTGGTTGAATATATGAGGGAGTTCATGAGTGAATGTGGATTTTCTACAGGAGTTAGAGCATCATATGGTCTCAATAAATGCTTAGGGCTCACGTGGCAGAACAGGCCAGATAGGGAACACTCAGAACCCAGCCTCTGGATATAACTGCTGGGTGCGGCCACTTCGTGCAGGTAGACTCTTAGCAAGCTGTGTGGGAGAAGATTTGGATAAGCAGGAGGAAGTACAGAGTGGGAGTGGGGTGGGGAGAGGAGCGACACAAGGCCAGATAGACAGCGGGTACCAGCTGAAACACACACACAGAGAAACAGAGATATGATGCGGGCGGAAGATAGATAGAATTTATTGAGCATCTGTGTGGCAGGCACTTATCAAGCTTTATCTCATTTATGCAATCAATAAGCCCCATAAATGAGATACTGTGTAACTATTAATATTTTACAGAAAACCTAGGCTGGGCAAGGTGAAGTAACTTGCCTAATATCGCATATGAAGCTAGTGAACAGCTATGCCAGATTCAAACCCAGGTTCTCTGTACCCAGGTTCTCTGTCTCTCTCCCTCTCCACTTAGATTGGCAGCTTTTAAATCTAGTGACTAGGTATCCAGGACCTATACTGTTTAGGTAAAAGGCCCTGGGACTGCACCTGAGAAGTTTGCGATTACTGCCTCTCAGTGTAATCAGTGTTCTTTTTAGATTTTTATACTCTGTGACTTCATTTATATTTGGGCAGTTGCTCTCAGGCTCTTGAAAACTTGCTTCTATTATTGTTTAAGTTACAAACTCAGAGTTCCTCTGAATTATAAACACAACCTAAATACAACAGGTTTCCAGTTCAAGATGGTCGAGATGTCAGACAGGGTATATGTTAACCTGCTTTCCCATTGAAATTGGGATCCCATTGAATTGACAGAAATAATTTTAAAATGATAAATGGGCCAGGCATGGTAGCTCATGCTTGTAATCCTAGCACTTTGGGGGCTAAGACAGGAGCATCCCTTGGGGACAGGAGTTCAAGATCAGCCTGGGCGACATAGCAAGACCCCATCTCTAAAAAAATTTAAAAACAATTAGCTGAGTGTGGTGGTGTGAGCCTGTAGTCCCAGCTGCTTGGGAAGCTGAGGCAGGAGGATGACTTGGGCCCAGGAGTTCAAGGCTGCAGTGAGCTATGATGACACCACTGCACTCTAGCCTGGGCAACAGGGAAAGATCCCGTCTCTAAAAATATAAAATAAAATAAAAATAAATGAACATCATTGGAAACAATTTAGAGACTAGGAAAAGGCTTTCAGAGGGCCCAACATGTTGAGGAAGACCTGGACGAGAGAAAGTAGAAGAATTGTGTTCACTGAGAAAGCCTGTGAAGTCCAGAGAATCTTCAAACCTTGAGTCAACCTGTGTACACACTAATTCTATTTTTTAATTTGGTTCTTTGTTTTCTTGTTGATTTTTAAACATTTTTTGTATATTTTGGAGATAAATCTTTTATATGATATGCATTTTGTAAATATTTCTCCCAATCTGTGGCTTGTCTTTTGATTCTCTTAATAGTATCTATTACAGAGCAGCAGTTTTAAATGTTAATCAAGTCTAATTTATCAATTTTCTTCTTTCATGGATTGTGCTTTTGATGTTGTATCTAAAAACTCATCATCAAACCCAAGGACACGGGTTTTCTCCTGTGTTTTCTTTGAGAAGTTTTATAGTATTGCATCTTATATTTAGGTCTATGATCCAGTCTGAGTAATCTTTGTGAAATCTATTTCTATTTAAGGAAGAAAAAGTAGAAGGAGGAGGAAAAGCAGCAGAGAATTTCTATCCTCCAGACCCAATGAGAACATTGGAGCATAAATTCTTAGGACTTATGAAGCACTTTATATTTCATAAGCACTTACCTCAATTAATTTCCAAATTAATCTCCAAGGATGATAACCGAGTGATTTCTTTTTAAAACTATCATTTATTAACAGATTAGAAAGCTGGTGAAGAGATTTTGCATACATTTCCACAGGGGAAATTGGGCTCACTGAGGAAGCAAATTCCAATCCCTTCAAGGTCTCTCGACTGAAAAGCAACAGAACCCAAACTCACCGCAGCACGTGGGACCCACAGCGGGGAACACCGGAGTCTGCCCAGTCACAGTGCGACAGTCATAAAGGAACTAAACCCTGGAGGCTTCCATTTCTCCACTGTTAACCGCAACACTAGAATTCTGTCCTGCTGCACTTGCTGACCTGACAAGGTATTGAAGTCTTCATTGAAATGAAAATGATTTATTCTGGGAATGGTGATTGAATTGCATATTAAATTAATTTGAAATAAATTGCAATTAAACAAGAATGCTTCTAAATCATGGATCCTCGAGCTATTATCACGTAACTGGCTTTGCAAGTGTTATGTTGTCGTTGAGAACACAGGGTCTGGAGCCAGACTGCAGGGTTTGAATCTCACTAACTACCTGGGTGACTTTGGGCAAGTTACTTGCCTCAGTTGATTTCCTTTTCCATAAAATGAGCACCATCATAGTGCCTGCAAGACTGGGTCATTTTGAGGATTAAATGAGTTAATATTTGTAAAAGCACTTAGTCTGGTGCTAGAGACTTGGTAAGTGCCCAGTAAATATTCATGTCTATACAATCCCTATAGGACTTGGAAATTTTACCATAACAAAAATACGACATGATTGCCTCACCACATTTCATGTCAGTCTCCATAGCCTTTAATGAGGCGAGCACTGGCCAAGGGTCCAGCAGACACACCAACCTGCCCAAGTCCACTTCTCTCTTCCGGGGCCCTCTTCATCAGTCCTTCCGTGTCTCTCTGTCTCTCTGGTACTCTGTCTCCCTCTCTTCTTACCTCCTCTTTTCTTTCGATCTTCCTCTTCTTTTTTTCCTTACCCATGAGGGACACTACAGTTGGCTGGGTTTGCTTGTGGGAACTATTTTGACTCATGAAGTATCAAAGGAAAACAACCACTCCTGTGAAGGCCTCTGAATTCACTGTCCTCGCTACACTGGCTCTGTCTGTGTCTGTGTCACTACCCTACTTTCTATATCTGTCCCTCTGTGTCTACGTGCCTCTCTTCTGGTCTCTGTCTCCATCTGCCTCTCTTGAAGCTTCTTACATTTCTTTCTGGCCCTCTCCTTGTCTCTGGATCTGCATGTGTTTCTCTATTTCTCTCTGTATCCCTCTGCCCCTAGGGTTGTGGGTGCGTCCTCTTAGCTGTGTGTGTCCCCTTGGCTGTGGGAAGTCAGCTTCCTGAGCTCCATGAAAATCCTCTCGGGGTGGATGGAAGAAGAGGGAGAAAGCCAGATCCCTCCTGCCTCCCCCTGTGTTGGGATACGGGTGAGAAGGCTGTTTTCCCAAACTGGAGCGTCTGTCAGTACAACCTAGAAGGCAGTTCTGGAACTCTGGGGAATCAGGTCCCCCCTGACAGCCCCCGAAGAGACATTGAGCAATGTGTCTGTGAGCAGATGTCCAAGCTGCCCACGCCACATACTGTAAAGTCTGAGCAAAGCATCTAAGTAGAGCAGAGCTGATCGTTCTAATCAAGACAATGTACGTGAAAGTTAACTGGGCACATATTTAATGATATACAGATTATGATTGTGCTGCATGGTAATTAAGCATAAATGGTGAGGGGCTCATGTAAATGACTGTAATTAGGAGTACTTTTTCACAGCTAAGCCAAATTTCATTTCCCCTTTCTACATTGCTAATTTGTCGGCATCTGTAATCAGTGTCAATGTTGATAATTTCCGATGTCACATACTGTTTAATCATCACATCCCATGAACATACACAGATCCAGGTGCACACACATGTGGATGCATGCACATACATACCTCCACACATACATACATGCACACGTGTGTGCCTCCCTTCCTCCCCACGCTATTAAAAGACAAAGGGAGCCTGGTTCCAACTCTCTGAAATGAGAGTTTCCTCATCTCTGGCTTCACTTGCCCCATTCTTCAGGTTTCCTGTGCTCTAATACCCCTCTTTCCTGGCCCTGGAGCAATTGAAACTCCTTTAGAGAAGTGACAGCTTGACCTGCAGCTGAGGTCATCTGAATTCTCTTCTAATCCTAAAATGCTATTTTAAAAATAGTCGGGGGAGGGGGTGAAAACATAAATAATTTAATGCATTTCTATATAAACACTGCTATGTATTTTGTGTTTATTAGTTACCTTCATAACTATCAACATCATCTTCATCATCACAAATTACTATAAATTTGGATTTTAATATATGCCAGACACAATGGTATGTTCTTTACATGCATATCCTTTTAAATTTTGAGATACATGTTATTTCCCATTTCCTAAATGAGAAACTGGGGCTTATTGAGGTAAAGCGTTTGTCCAAGGTCACGGAGCAAGTAAGTGGCAAGCTAGGATTCTAATTCTGGGGATTTAGACTCTAAAGTCCATGACTGTAACTATTCTGCTCTTCTGGCAAAATATGAATGATGAGGACAGATATTAATATTTCCTTTCCCCAGAGCTTAATTTTTTTCACCAGTAATTATGTTCAGAGGACAGATCTGTCTTATTTTTTTGTAGGGAAGAAGGGGTTAATGGGCACTGGAAACTCAAAGAGGGTTCTACGGCCAAAAAGAGAGAAAAAAGATTGGAGAGTCACGGAGCTCTGCCAGTACTGGGATGACGCCAGACTTGTTTATCTTCCCTGGTACACAGAGCGACCTCAGTGATCATCTAAAGAGTTCTGAAGATTTCAGAAGAAGAAATCCGGGCAACAGAGAGGGTTTCACCTCTGCTGGCTTTGTGCTCTGTACTCCTTAGGCTGAAAGTTCTAGGGATCATCCTCCCCTAAGCAGTATCTGCGACAGGCAAAGTTGAGCCTTTCACCTGGAAGGAGGACAAGGAGGGTTTCGTGGACACAAATGGGGATGAAGGCGGGGACTGCCCTGCTCACCACGATGCCAAGTCACTCAGGGGCCAGGTTGCTCCCTCTTTGTAAAGAGAGGCTCCCCCGCTGCTCTTGCCTTGTGGTCTGACTGGGAACAGCCTCTTCTTTCTTGGGCCTGCCTACCTGCCCACAGCGAGCCGTCCAGGCATAAGCACATGTTCTAAGACAGATCAATCAAAACCCTTCCCTAGGATCTGCCCAGCTGAAGTTGGGGGAAAGGGTCTCTGTGGTCCTAAGACTGGAGGGTGTAAAAGACACTGAAGAACTGAAAACTTTCCACTGCGGTCCTCGTCCACTGCAGCTGTTCCTCCGGCCAACACTCACACGGCACTTCAGCCCCTCACTCTTCCTCCCACTCCTCTTGGTAAAATACAAATTGTCCAAACAATGACTGCTAATTGCTAAGAATAATTCCTCCCTTTTCTGAGAACCATCTTTGAACAAATATTCTTGAAACTAGCTGAACTTCAGCTGACCCTGCCTGCTAAAGCCCTATAAAAAATTCCACCCTCCTTCCCAAGTTAGAACGCTCCTTCTTATGCCGGCATTATTGAAAAAAGGCTTATGCTAATGGTGCTCTTGGTTTTTTCCACAAAGGATATGAGTTAAGACATGTTGAGATGCTAGCAACAGGTCCACAACTGGTGGAGAAGCCAGCCTGGGAGAATGAAATCAACATGCAAATAGGTTAAGAGATAAGAGAGAGATACACTGGCGTTCAATTTCTATCCTGTTTCTCCAAGGCCAGAATTTTTCCCTATTCTTCCCATTTTTTGATTGTATATGTGAACTATTTAAAAATGCAGGATTAAGAAAAAAGGAGACCCACAGCAGCCTTCAAATTTGACTGTGCAAACATATGTTTTCATAACACTGAGCTTCTTATGCTGAAATAAACTCAAATCTAGAGCTTCTATGTCCAAGAATAAAAGTAAACATTATCTCGCCCTTTCAAGTAGCTCTGTCAACTCTGACTCTTCTGGGTAAATGATCAGCCAGAGACTCAGGGTTCTCCCCTCAGAGCCACCCTCACTTCTGGGAATGAATTAAGTTGCTGGAGAATCAGGATACTGAAAGATAATTTTTTTAAAAAATATATAAAATTATACAAATATAAAACGAGCATATCTCAAAAATTTTATTTCATCCATTATTTAACAAAGAAACCAGGGAGAAGTAAAAACTGGTTCAAAGGAGAATCCGAAGAAAAAAACACATAATAGGCAATCAGGAATACTAAATTGATTTTGCTGATGCAAAGCTAGTCTCTTCTGTTGAGTGGAAGTTGGCACACTTTCATTAGACAAAATTAATCTGCATTTCTAAGAAGGCGAATCATTTTCATCACCATCAACCTTGCACAAGTTAGCTTCAATCTCTACAGATTTGCAAAATAGCCAAGGACAATGAAAGACACAGGCCCCTGGTAGAATCAGATAACCCTGAAAGGGTCCTTTCTCCAGAGATTTTGAAAGAATTCAATCTGTACAACTTGATCTTTTCTACAGGATCCACAGACTGGCTTAAATATATGAAATATGAATAACTGAGTTTGAGAAATTGCCTGCCAAATACAACACCATAAATTGCCATCAAACCAAGAATATTCCTCTATTTTCATACATTCCCCCAACTCAATTCATGGTCGTTGTGGCAACATAATACCATCTAAATTTCTAGTTTGCCCCACGAATTTTAATTATGACAGGTTAGCCAAGCACACTTGAAAATCTTGTTACAAACCCTCAGCGCCCCACCTTGAGATGCATGTGCAGATGGAGACCTATCTCAAAAACCAGGGTTTCACTATGGTGCTCAAATGGTGATGGTGTTCACCAGGGATTTGGGGGGTGGGGAGTAGACCCACATCTGAGAGATGTGGTGAACACTGTGAAGGGGAGGGGCATGCTTGAAATGTGTTTGGGGATGGGTATTAGGGGTCTCAATAGGGGGTAGGAAATCCTCTAAAACTGATTTATGTGAATAGCTGTACAACTTGGTAAATTTACTAATAACCATTTAATTGTACACTTAAAATAGAATAAAGACATGATATGTAAATTATACTTCAATAAAGAAAAAAAAAAGAGGAAAGAGAAGATCTTCTTTGGAAGTATTGAGATTTAAGCACCAGTGGGATTTCAGGAAGAAATGTGTAGTGACACTTAAACATTAGAGTGAAGAACCCAGACAAGTGGGCTAAGCTACAGGGCGTGCCAAAGAAATGTTGACCTCAAAACCCATAAATTTTATTAACTATTTCCAGGAATAACAAAATAATAAGTCTTCAGCATTAGAAATCAAACATCTCTGTTAAAAATGGTTGTAAGTATAGACTAGAAAGCAGTTATTTGAAATGTGCAATATATTGTAATCATTGGTGATAAGGCAGATCTCTATTTCTTACTAACAAATAAACCAGCAGATTTTGAAAACAATTTTATTCACAAAAGGATCAGATGACAGAATGAGGATGGCTCAGGAAAGATTAATACCCATTACTAACAATCAAAAATTCACACTGCAGTTTCTGTTGAAGTAATGCTGTCATCTTAATATCTCATCCTATCTCCCTCAAAACCAATGAGTTTTTTTCCCTGAAATTTTAGCCAATTACCATTTAGTGGGAAAGTGTGGTTCAGTGAAAAGAGGGCTGTTCTGGAGTCAGGAGATCTAGGTATTAGTATTAACTGTCAGAAACAAACTTCAAAGAACTGCAAGGCCTTTCTCTATATGTACCAGAGATTTACATCTTGTAGGAATTGGGATTTGGATCTGCAAGGAACAACTCCTTGTTGATTAATTTACTTTGAAGAGCCCAAACTCCTGGTCTTCCCATGCTATGAATTATAATTATATAATCTATGATTTGACCATGGGTATTGCTGCTTTTCCTTACACTATACCATTTTGTGTATTTGATTATCTAAACTTTTTATGTAACTTCATTTGATTCTAGGAGATAATGTCCAAACTCTTGCCTTTGCTCCCCTGTTTTAGGATTTCTCACCCAGCTGGGACACTCATGGAGGCCTTATCCCTTATGTGGTCCAGTCAGTATGCCAGTTTTAGCACTCCCTTCTGATGTGACCTGGGGGAAGTTATGTTACCTCCCCTGAATGTTTCTCATCTAAAAGAGATTTGGACCAGAACAATTATTGAGATTTTTTGCAGTTCTGTCATCCTGTAGGTTCAGGACAGATGCGATGATGTAATATTTGAATCGACACTTCAAGGATAAATTGAATTTTGCCAGAGTGAAAAAGGAACAATGATTCTGAATAGAGAAGCATTAGGTTGATATGATGTAAATAATAATGTACGCGTGATGATGTGCAGGTGAAAATCAGTGGGCCTAGATGATTGAACCTGGATAAAGGGTGAGTGTGAAATGAATGGAGACATGGTGAACTTGGGCAATGGTAGAACATGAAACTCCCAAATCACCAAAGATCCAGACAGGAACCCAAATTTCCATACATATCCATACTCAGAAGTCCAAGAGATCAAGGCCAAGAATTGCACTAAAGAGAGGCATCCTAAGATATCTATCTCACACCAAATAAAAGAGTTCTGTGGTCAAAGCCTGAGAAATAGACATTCATTATCTTCCTCCTGAAAATGAAGAATTCACTTCAATGTTTTAAAGAATAGAGAATTTCTACATTGCAAAAACCCATCAACTTTGTTTAGCTTAGTATTTCCCAAATTATTTAGTCTTGGACTATTTCTTCTCTACTTATTTGCATCCCGTCAACTAACTAACAGCATGTGCTGTTTTAGCGTGGTGAAACGTATATCTAAGTTTATAGTATCTAGGACATCAGAAATGTTTGGATGCAAAATCAGGTTTCAGGTGCTAACACAGGGAAGGGCCATTGCCTTGTTGTTCAGGACTTTCTATCAAAGGTAAATCCTTAAAGGTGGAAACCCACCCAAGTGAGTTTCCAAAAGAGAGCCTCCTTGATTCTCTACCCTTATTCCTTTTATCTTCCCAGTTAGGGATGTCATGGCAGTTCAGAAGCCTGTGGATAAATAGAAAGTAGCATCAGCTGTTTAAAGAAAGGAGTTATTGAGGATAAAGTGGCAGGTGGAGTCCAGATAAAAACATCTCAAGCCACCTTAGGCAGACCACAAAGAGAAGCCACTTTTTCAGAGTTTTAAAGTTTGCTGGCCTTTCTCTGTGCGATGCACTAACATAACAGGTTTGACTCACCAGGAGATGACGCAAATAGCACTGGGAGTTTGAAAAGGCACTGCTTAACCTTGCTAAGAAATGCTGGTTTTAAAAACAGCTGGAATATTGCTTTCTGATCCTTGACCATCAGCCCAGCAAGGACGAGAGATGTTTTGATGAAGAACAGAAAACTATATATATAAAAAAAATACTTCATTGGGCAAATAAATCTGGTGAATATTGACAGCATTGGGGAAAACAACTTGACTTAAAACAATCCTTTTGTATGTAAGGAAAGGTGGCACCATAACTGCAGGAATCTAGAGATGCACATTGTATGAAGAGACCATTTCAAAGTGTATTTCTCCATTGACATTTTAAAGAAATATTTTTAATCTGCTCTTGTAAAATCTAGTATTCATGCTTTATTACTGACAACTGAAACAACAGGTTGAAGGAGCACATTATCAATCTGGTGACTCAAACATGAATAGCGACTACTTCTATTTGTTGCACGAAGTGCTTGAAGTAAGAAACAAACAGATAATAACGACCTTTGTAGGCGAACACTAAAATATAATTTACTGGGGAGGGGAAGTGCAAATTGTAAAAAGATAAACACAATGCCATAGATTTATTGAACCCTACTATGTGAAAAAGCACCTAGACAGATTTAAAGAAAATGAAGTAGCAGAGAATTTAGTTTCTGTGGTTTCAGTCAAAGCTGATTTCTGCAAGAAGCAGAAATCCACTGGAGCTAGTTCAAATAAGGAGGGGTTCATTGCATGGAACGCAGAAGAATCTCATATAACCCAAGGGAATAAAATAAAGTACAAATTAGCCTTCTGGGAACTGGAAAACCATTAGGAACAAAACAAACACTTCTCTACATGGTTAGGATTTGTCCATATGCAACTATATAGTCTTTTTGTTTTTTTCTTATAACATTGGGTAGCACATGACTTTGCCTTATAATGGTACTGATTCCAGCCCTGGCTTCACAAAAACATTAGGTCAGGGGAGAATGCATCACAATCTCTCAGTTTAAATTCTCTGCTCAAAGAAAATTTGATGGTTGCTGGACAAGAAATGGACTGAAGGACTTTGTGTCCATCTCTGTCCAGAGAGCAGGGACTGAGTTGCAAGTGTGCTTAGTTTGGTTTGTGATATGTACCTGTGGTATCTCTTTGAACTATGGAAGGGCTAGGTCTTTAGATGGGACAGACTATTAAATATGTCTATTATACTTATCCTTAGAAAACTTATTTTACATGAGAAAAGAAGGCAAAAGATAGCAAGGAAATACATTCAAACTACTAGGTAACACAGATAATAACATCCCGTGAGATACAGATATGGAGGTATACTTCAGGTAGGATCTAATCTTAGAATTGGAGGACAGGGGAAGTCAAACAGATAAGAAAGTGAAAGGGAGAGTGTTTAGGATAGACGAAATGGTTATAAGACTAATCATACAGATACTAATTCATAAAGAGTCTTAAGGGAAGGTATCGATTCATTTAGGTGAAACAAATATTTTTTGGGAACTTTCTCAGCTCTGGACAATGGAATGTATGCTATGAATATTACATCAGTTCAAAAATATTTATTGAGCATCTACTCTGTGCCAGGCACCATTCCAGGGACTAAAAACACATGAGCAAAACAAAGTCTTTCCCTCCAGGGAACTTTTATTTTAGTAGAGGGAGATAGGAAATAAAATTTTAATTTTTTAGGTGTTGTTAAGTGGTATGCAATGGTTAGTTAAATGAATAATTAATATAAAACCTCAGATTTATTCTTCAGAACAGCTTCCTTCATGAAGCAGGAAACTTGATTATATCTAGAATTCTGGGTTTATATTCTCACATTTTTATAGACTAGAGACCATAATTTTTTGAAAATTACAGTTAGAAAAATCTTAGGAAAAATTCTTAATATCCTTATTAGAGTTATAGCTATTCTTCATCTCTTTGTTAAACCAAACACTGTAGTTAGGAGAATAGGGTATTAGGACTTTTGTGTGTCTCTCTCTCTAGTGTCTGTAGTCATGTGATATCTTTCCATCACTTACTTGCTGCAGTCTAGGAAGTTTTACTGGAGTATTCCATGACTCAGTCTGGGACCCAAACTCTAGCTACACTCTCTTCATATGTAATTCCATTCAGTCTGAGAGTTTTAAATAATGTCTTAATTCTGCTGACTCTGAAATTTTTACCTATCATTTTATGCCAAGCTTGTATCTCTTTTAACGTTACTGGATATTTTATAGACATCTTAAACTGTATTCTTGAGACACCTTCCTTTGTCTTCTCATGTAAATAAATGATCACACTTTCTACTCAAATAACCAGGCAAAATGAAGTCTCTACCCTGGATTTCTACTTCCCTTAGTCTTTCTTCCCACACCAATTCATAAGGAAATCTTGTTCACTGTACCTTCAAAATGTATTTTGATTTCATTAATTTCTATCCATTTCTAATGCCACATCCTATTCATAGCCATGGTCATCTTTCACTTAGAACATCGCTACAAACCTGAAATTGGTCCCTCTATTTTTACTCTAACCCATTTTTTTTTCACTTAAGTCAGAGTAATCATCAGGTTGTATCATTTTTCTGCTTTCAACATTCCATAGTCTTTCCTGTGACACTCAGAATGAAACCCCTGTCCTTTACCTGGTACTGTGCACAGCACCCAACTGAACATTGATCATAGGGAATGTTGCTGAAGAAGGAAAACACATCAACATAATAGGGATAAAACAAATTAAATAAGTAGACACATGGGAAATGTACTCATCTGCAAGGTATTGTAAAGAATAATAAGGAATTACCTAGTGTTTACATTTTTCTGACCACAGAAGTGTAGGCTAACCAAGTAAATTTGTGTTATCTGTAAAGGTTGAATGGCTCATGTTCCACATCTTGTTGCCTTGGTGATGAAGCCCCTGCATAATGATATTTATGCAATAAGTAGAACAGCCACATGCAAATTCAAGGCAGGTCAAGGCGTAGCCTATGTATGTACACTTTGGAGGAATATATATATATATATTTGTAGAGGTTCTGCAGCAGAAAAAAAAATACAAAGAGAAAAATAATGTAATTTAGAGGTGATCTACAGGCTTTAGCATCACTCCCCCTGATCTTAGTCATAGATACTGTAAACTGTATATTAATATTTTTTAGCATCTGTGTCACAGTTCCACTCTTCTCTGATTTATTGCTGAATGAAATTAAATCTTGGAATGAGTAAGGAGTAGGCAATTGTCTCTGTGAATTTATATGCCATTCAGATTTTATTTCATATTCTTTTGAAGACGTTCATATAATTTATTGTCCCAAACTAGAGCACAATTGAAAGTAAATTGTGTAAAAGTAAAAAGGGGTACTTTTAGAATTACATTAAGGTACTATTGAAATTAAATTATAACAGGTATAAACTGGGGCTACTCTAGAAAAATTGGGATTTATGTATGGTCCCCTAGTTATTCTCTTCTTTGGATACTATGTTTCAGATGTACTTGTTTTCTTCTGTTTCTGCAAACATATCACATTCTTTTTTGTCTTGGGTTATCATAGCAACTTCTCTTTATTTTGAATACTCTTCCTTTAGATTGTTATGTAGAAAGCAGATTTTGGACATTTATGCTTTAAAAATCACCTCTAAAAAGTGTCTTCACTGGCAGCCTAATCTAAAGTATACTAAGTCATTCTTCATTACGTGAATTTTTTCATTAATTCATGCATATTATAACTTCATTTTTATATTTTCTTTTTGGTTTGTTGCCTACATCTCCAAAGTACAAAATAAATTCCTTAACACTGTATGCCAGCTACCAGAAGAGTAAGTGCTTAATTAATGTTATAGAATAAATTAATGAATAAATAAAATCAAGTAGTTATGTTGGTGTCATGTTGAAAACAATCATTTATACTTAGTTCCATGATTTTTAGATTTGGTTCTCACACTTTTTATATTAAAAATCCCTATTATTTTTTTATTTGCTGTCTCCTCATTGCCTGGAATTTATCTCGAGTATATTTTTTTTTTCACAAGGAAAAATATGTCTGTCGTTGTTCTTAGTCCTTGTATGGCTTTTTTTTCCCTTTGGATTTCCTTTCCATATAAAATAAAGTTTAATTGAGCATAGAAACTCTTTAGAGGTCTAGAGGTCGCTCCATTGTCTTCTGGAATTTAAATGTAGAGACACAGAGACTTTATTCTATGGCAAACCCATTCTTCTTTGGGCTATTCCTAGGATTGCTTACTTTACATTAATTTCTCGAATGGGTAGCTGTGATTTAGAAACAGTCTTTGTTTGGCTTGGAAAAGCTTAATTTTATTATATTCAAGTTACTATTTTTTTTAAAAAAATATGAATATCTTCTTTTCTTTAGAAATGCAAATTTATAAACTGACATTCAGCTCTCCATTATCCATTGCTTCTCTTCTGTTACTTCAGTACTGTTTCTCTTACTATTCATACAATATTAATTAATTTTGTATTTTCCCTCCTTATTTTGTGGAAGCTTCATAGACTTATTCTTAGCACCATTTTTTTTCTTCTGTTGTGTAGATTCTGGATCTTTCATCTTCCAGTGCTCGTTTTAATCACGTAAATAAATTTTTAGCTTCTTTGTATTTCCTCTATAAAATGGTCTTTGTATTTTGTTATCTCCCGTTTCTAAGCTAGCTCCTTTTATTTGCCATGTCATATTATCTGATTCTTCATCTCTTATTCAAAGTTTGTTTTTCATTCATGACATTCAACAGAAATATTTTTAAAGTACGTGTTTTTTAAGTAAATATTTTTGAAAATGTCTCCTTCCTCTGCATCTTAAGTGTCATCATCATTTGCCCCAGTACCATATATCTAAACCTAGATATCGATCTAATGCACTAAAAAAGAGAGTAACAGAAACTGAAATAAAAGGAGAGAATAAAGGAAGACTGGTGACCTGGAAACCTCTGAATACACAGATTAACTTTGAAGAATCTGAGGCAGTGTGGAGATTTTGATGAAATTTCTCTATTTGTTTAAGTGTGAATGAAAATAGTAAAATGAAAGAAGTGAAAATGGAACTGAAGCCTTGCATTCTGGAATAGTGGAGAATCGTGACAAGTAAAAGAAGTTGTGGATTCTTCCAAGACTTTTCCAATTAAAGTTTCCAGAGTTGGAGCAGAGTTCTTTTTTCGTAGTGGCCTTAATTAAAGAAAGAAAGAAAGAAAGAAAGAAAGAAAGAAAGAAAGAAAGAAAGAAAGAAAGAAAGAAAAAAAGAAAAGGAAAGGGAAAAAATGGAAGCAGACAATGAGGTCATATTCAAAAGAGGGTGGTAGCGGGATTGATATCTGGGGATGGAAAGAGTCTCCTGTGGGCTGCTAGTTCCAAGAAGTTCAGGTAAGGCAGTGCTTCAATTTTCATTTCAAGGAAACATTCATTAATTGATAATACATGCACTTCCCCCTGGATATTATTCTTCTGCTACTTAAAGTGCTTCACAACAGATATCATACCTTAATATCTATGGACAAGATTTAAAATTAATTTTATATATCTCCCCAATAGCTGTAGGTAAGCTAAACATCTACTACTTAAGGTGTTATAATCTTTACTGGTCACAATTTAGGTTTTGCAAACCCTTTTGTTGGTTGTGTTAAATAATTCATCTAAACAGCAGTCCTTCAACAAAAAGCATAAGTGGTTACTATCATAGACTTCCTATGCTAGGTGCTTTTGAGATTCACATAGAGATTTCTGCCCTTCAGGAGATCACAACCTATTACAGCAGGGAGGACAAGCATAACAGTATAGGACAGTGTGACTTTTAAATTGCAAGCAATAAATCCCATAAAACAATGATATTCATCTTCATATCCCATACAATAATTTGTGCAGTGTCTAGAATATAACAAGGGCTCTATAAATGTCAAAATTTCACCTATTTGTTTTTGTCTAAATTTGATCTCTAAGGAACTCATATCAGCTCTTTGAGGCTGTAATATTTATTGTGTATCAATGTCTTTATTCTTTCTCAACTAGCAAATGATTGGGTGCATTGGAATTGCTGACTAGGTACCTGTTTATGGATTTAATGATTTTCCAGCAAATGATAATTTCCTTAGGAGAGCATTCCTATAACATTAAAGGTCTTCTAAGAAACCTTTAGATAAGCCCACCTACTAATATGAGCTAAAAATCTTAACACAAATGATTAGATAGCTTGCTTCTGTTATTTTCAAATGTTCAGCTTAAAGTGAAGGGTTATTTTTCCTGTGGTAGGAACACAAAATCTTTTCTCTTAACAATGTTTAAGTCAATAACAATATACAATATTTAATAACAATACATTATTTTAAAACATAGTCACCATGATGTACACCATGAACTCATTTCTCCCGTTTAACTGAAATTTTGTGTCATTTGACCAACATCTTCCTAATTCCTGTACCATCCACTCCCATTCTCTGAGGACCACCATTCTACTCTTTGTCTCTATTAGCTTAACTTTTTAAGACTCCACATGTAAGTGAGATCATGCAGTATTTGTCTTTGCATGCATGATCTAGTTTGCTTAACATAATGTCCTCCAGTTTCATCCATGTTGTCACAAACGACAAAATTTCTTTCTTTCTTAGGGCTGAGTACTATTCTATTGTGTATATATACCATATTTTCTTTATCCATTCACCCATTTATGGACACTTAGGTTGATTCCATATCTTAGCTATTGTGAATAATGCTGCAATTGATATGAAATGCAGAGATCTCTTCTACATACTGATTTTGTATCTTTTGGATATATACCCAGTATTGGGACTGTTGTATCATATGGGAGTTTTATTTTTTAATTTTTTGAGGAAACTCCATGCTGTCTTCCATAATGGCTGTCCTAATTAATGTGAAGGTTTTAATCATTAGAGAGAGATGTTGGGAAAAGCAGAAAATATATGAAACAATTATCTTTGATATGTGAGATCTAAACACCTTTTTGGTAAAAGTGCTTGATGCTTCTGCTATTGTTAATTATGAAGATGGTTATTGAGATGGTGTTGATGAAGGTGGTGGTGAAGCAGGTGATGGCAATAATGAATGCGGCCATGTTAATACAGTGCTATTTCTAAAATTAACAATGAAAATGGTATGACAATATGGATGGCTGATATTGGTGATACGGCAAGGACATTTGTGATGCTAATGGTTCTTCATTCCTTCATGCTGTGAATCCTATTTGGGCAGACTGGACATGCCTACCCCAGTATAGTGCTAACTTGTACTTGGTAAAGATACCTAATTCTTGGGATGAGTATTAACAAGCCTACTTGCCAGCAGATTAAAGCCACATATTCAAACTTAGCCTCTATCAGTTATAAAGGTGATACTTCGGTATCTTTATTTAATCTCTGGTGCTATCCTCAATTTTTTTTCAGAATTCAGGAAGGGGGGAGAAGCAGGTTTCATTTGTTAAGGCCTTTTTTGAGAATCTCCAAATTAACTACGAGTTATACTGTGCTTAACATTGCAGAATAAATTATTAATTTAATACAGATAATTATACTTATCTTTCATATAAAATACATTACACACATGAATAGTGTAGGTATTATGGTGTAAATTATTCCATTCCACTAAAACCAGTTGTCCAAAGAAGAAATCAAGCTTTCTGTTCCAAAGAAGGAACCAGTAGATTCAAATGGCAATCAGTTTTGCAGATGAGAATGGTGACATTTGTGTCACATATTTGCCCTCATTGATATAGACAGTAAGCACACTAAATTCGGGCACTAAAAAATGGAAAGCGGAGCATGTTGCTCGAAATATATTTACTTTGCTCTGTCGATGCAAATTCACATCTCATGTAAGACCTCATATGGCCCAAGTTATTAACAGGCTCTATTTGGAGATTCTTGAGCTTAAGAGGAAAGTCATTAGTCTTCTGAAAAGAACCTACTTCTCATCAAGTAAAGGCAAGGATTCACTAACCCAAAGAAGTTTCTTGGCCTACATATGTATGTTCCAATGACTCTGATAATCTGCAGAGTGAGCTAGAATTCTATGGGAAGGATTTAATGGGTACACAATTAAATTCAATACAATACAACCAACTTAATTGTGTTTTTTCCATGCTTTAAGAATAGCTCTGGGGAAACAGATATAAGTAAGACATGGAATTGGCTCTAAAGCTCTCACCAGTCTAAGAAACAAGTCTAAAATGTCAGCAAATGATTATAGTTGGTGTAATAAATGCAATAATAAGTATGCAGGAGCCACAACAGAAACATAAAAAAGAATGATTTACTCCAAAGAGGTTCAATGTTGGGAAAGAGAGAAGAAAGGCATTAGAAACCAAAGTAAAAGCAAGAGTAAATGCTCACAGTTGATAAAACAAAATGGTATTTTCAGAGGGCCACACATATTGTAATATTGCTAAAATATAAAAAGACAGACAATTAATTTGGAGAGGAAAGCAGGGTCCAGGCTATGACAGGCTTTGTATGCAATCCTAACAGACTTATAATTTATTCTGTAATGAGGCAGAGCCATTTGATGGGTTATAAGCATAGGATTAAACATCATTTTTTCCATTTTAGAAAGATTATAGGTAAGGCAGAGTAGAAAATAGCTTGAATGGGGTAAAGAATATAAATAGGAATATGACTATTGAAACCTTTCAGGTAAGAAAAGTCATGACTTTTCATGTAGGAGATTAAACTAGGAGTCAGCTTTTGAGAAAAATACATGAATGGGGAAAACTGATGAATTATGGGTAATGAATCTCTGCCCAAATGGTTTTTCCATATTTCCTTATTTGGACTTAGTTTTAAACTAATACTGATCATTTGCGTTTGCCCATTTTTAGACATGTATGTATTTTTAGAATGTGGGGGAGAAGGGAGAAGAACAAATAACCTTGTAATTTTTTTGTAAAAGGACTAAGGCTGGGCTTGGAAAACAAACCAAAGTAGAAGAGCAGACAATGAAATATCAATGGAGTTTCAATTCAAGGACTCTAGCAATGAAATAGCCAAAAGATTGTAGTTCAAAAGCTGGTTTGGGATCATCTGTCTGATCCATGACTTGTGATCTTTTGACCTGTGACTTGTTCATCCTGACTGAGTCCTTCAAACAAGGAGCCCGTGGTAACATCAGATTCCAAAAAGTGATTAAAATGATATCCCTATGCAGACTCAGATTTCTGAAAGACCCATACCTCATGCTACTTTCTGTCCTGAATTAGCTCTCCATGTAGGTAACTCTACTCCATTACTTGCGTCAACCTTAGAATTTGTTGTTATCCATTGAAGCATTTGTCTTTGTATGCTATTTATGCAGTCACCCTCTGAGTGCCTTGAAATTGGCCTCTTAACAGTTACACTTAATTTCCAGACCTTTCTCCCAGCTAGTCATGACCTTCTTTAGAGTCATCATATTGATATTATGACTATCATGTCAAATTATTCTAACGTTAGAAAATATTATAATTATTATAATGGCATTATGAATATTTTAATGATATAATATGTTGGGTGCGTGGAGGGGTGGGACATGCTTGAAAAGTAGTTGGGGAGCGGAATTAGGGGTCTCAATAGGGGGAAGGAATTCCTCTAAAACTGATTTATGTGATTAACTGTATATCTTGGTAAATTCACTAAAAATCATTTAACTGTACACTTAAAATGGAGTAAAGGCATGATATGTAAAGTATACTTCAATAAAGAAAAAAAATAAATAAATACGTGTTGAATACCTGGGAGGTACCAGCCTCTAAGGATACACAATCTAGGGGAACTGCCTTCAGGAGCAATTACTCTAAAGAAAGGTTGAACATAAAGCCCCAGGGTAAGGCAAACACATTTTAGGGTGTTAATGCCCTGCAGCTGGTGTAACAGGTTGAAGTATTTTGCTTAGCTGGTGCTAACAATCCCTCACTCAGAGGTACACAGTAAGAATATCATTCCTTGCTCCTTCTCCATTATCTCTGCATGAGGTGGCAGGTTGCTTTGTTCACAAAAGCAGATCTTTATGTTTGGCTAGGTGAAGCTGAGCTGACCAGCTGACCCCTGTTTGGTCCTCATGATTTCCCTTCCGTTTGTAATTCCCTTATTTAGCTGACTGCTGCCACAACAGAGAGGATTCTGAGGGAGGTATGTAACTTATTTGAAATTTTCACCCAAGGAGATATGCACATTACTTTCTTTGGTTCCCCTGAGGGTAGATGAGATGACCGAACTTTTCAAAATAATTTGAGAATTATTTTTATACTAACTGCTAAAGGAGAACGTGATGAAACAGATTTTATCTAACTTGCTTACAGGACTCATAGTCTCTGTCCTATTTCCCACCCAGTCTGCAAATCCCCCATTTTCAATCTTAGGGTTTTCTCCCTTTTCCATCTGAGGAGTTTTAGCCACACAGACCTTTGGGGAGAAAGAGCAGGTGTTAAGTGGATTGACTGCCTCTCTTAAAACCACAGTATAACTTAGGCCTTCTTCCCATGAATCATGGAAAGTAAACGTCAAACTGCAGAGCCTTTCTCCCCTTCCTCAGGCTGCGTCAAAGGTAGTTCCTTCCACTGCTCTCCTTCCTTCACATATTTCCAACTTTCATATTCTGTAGTACCATTAAGTGGTGTTTTCTGATTCAAGACTCTTCTCAGTGTTCATTTAAAACCAGAATGCCTGGATGTAGTACAGAAGTTCAGGTGAGCATGAAGTTCAACTTACTCTGGTTTAGTACCTTTCTAAGCTCCAACCATAAAAAGAGAGTACGATGTTTTCTGACTAGTAGCACTTTAAAGGTGTGTTTACTTACAGGCTACCTAGAACAACATTCCTAATGGCATGTTTGATGCTTATTCCCAATAAGTATGACTATAAATGCTTAGTGATAATCATATGATAACTTAGCCTTTTTGGCTTCACTAATAAAAGACAATAGTAACTAAAATCAGTGGGAGGTAAGTGGCTCAGTTTGGGTTATGGCTCTGTGGCCAGTCATCACCGACATTTATTGGGAGATTAAGTACAGAGATGTGTGTCAGCTTTGACTTGTGGAATCACCACAACCTGTGGTAGCTGGGAACAAGTTTTAATATTAAATAAGGCTTTTGATTGCTTGGGGGTGAAGCATGAGGGAATTACAACATAAAGAACCTCAAGTTGCTTTCAGAGTCCATGAGCTCCAGCCCCTCCACAGGGCAGCCTGTAGGTGCCTCTCTTCCTGGCTTGCAGCTGACCACAATGTAACAGGGGCCAGTTTATTTCTCCTAAGTGACAGGACTCTTGGATTCCCCCTCACTGGGGGTCTAGAGAGGGGACATTCATCGCATTCCAGGCCCAGGCTCCTGATTTCTGGCCTTAGAGTTTGACCTCTTTTTAGGAACATTAACATTGGTATATTCACTTCCTTCAGGGAATATTTTACCTCTGCCCACATGGGTGTGGTTTTACCCAATCCTAAACCATTGCAAAGGCATCAGATTATCATCAGACAGCAGTGCATTTCCCCAAACTGTATTACTCAGTTTTAAACAACAAGCAAGGAACCATCCTCTGGAGAAAAATGAGGAACTCTTCTTCATAACTTCTGTAGTCCTCTGCTCCCCAGTCCTTGCAAACAATTACTCAAAGGGCAATACAACTGTTGGAAAATACAAATCAGAGCAAACAGCATTCTAAACTCACATATTTCACTCTCAAACAGAATTTTCAAAGACTTGTAACTGAAAAAGATCACACTATTTAAGTACTAAAAAAAAAAAAAAACATGACTTCTCTTCCTAAAAAACTTGAATTTACTTTACTCCAGGTCCTTCATTTCAGTGAACGACTGGGGACCAGGCAGAATCAAAATGCTTTACCTATCTGCTTAGTCTCCACCTTAGAAGTGACAAAGATTCATTGCTTGGCCAAACTTCAGTCAGGCTCCTGAACCTTCTCCTAGCTCATCTGTGCACTTCCTTGCAAAATCCAGTTTTAGCAAAAAACTCCACTAAGTCAGTTTAGTAAGAAACCCCCACCCTCCGTATATGATCAGGTTCCTCATCCTCCACCATCCTCAGCGGTCCCCAGCCTTTTTGGCACCGGGGACCATTTTCATGAAGACAATCTTTCCACAACCTGGGGAGGGAGGGATGGTTTGGAAATAATTCAAGCACATTTATTGCGCACCTTATTTCTATTATTAGTACATCGTAATATATTGTAATATATAAAAAGAAATAATTATACAACTCACCATAGGTTGGGGACCCCTGTCTAGGTGACTTCTGATCACCTAGGCCTAGATGATCTTCTGCTAGAATTCTATTGGCTAAGTTTGGCCAGAATCCCCCTTATCCCTGATGTTCCCTCTTAGTGATTTTCAAACACTGACCAACCCCCGCTCCTTGGTTATAAATTCCCACTTGCTCATACTGTATTCAGATCTGAGCAGGTTAATGGAGAAGGGAAGAGTATGCAGGTCAGACACTTCTGGGGTCCTTAGCCTAATTTTCCAGCCCTTAACACAGCTGCAGATTTGTCCTGTCTCAAAGATGCTGTCGGTCTCCTGTTCACCGGGAAACTCGGTGCTCACAAACTGATTCATTCTCACTTCTGGCACAGTGCTTGGCAAAGCGTACGCACCTAATAATGAATGGATTTGTAGAAGGAAAGCGGGAAAAGAGTTTCTTCGCGATGTGACTAGTAGAACTACAATGGTCACAAAATTAGAACAAAAACTACTTTAACTTGAACAGACTTATTGTCAACCAGCTCTCAGGAGGGTCTAGTACGGCACACTATGCCCCCCCAACAGGCGAGAGACTGGAACACCACACTTTCAGGAAAACGGGGAGTCCTGGTCCCGCCCCGCGCATGCGTGCACCGGCTCGACTCGCACTTTCTACATCCGGTCATCCAGTGAGAAAGCAGGGACTGGGCGGCCGCGCAGCCGGGAGCGCGCCCCACGCCCCTGCGCATGCGTTATGGATCGGCTCGCTCGCAGAGAGGCGGAGCGCAAAGAGCGATTTTTTTTTTTTTTCCCTTACTCCCGCCTCTTTTTTTCCCTCGCCTGCCACGTACCGGGCCCCAGCTCTCGCTAGGCTTGTTGGGTCCGTGCGATTGGCCCGGGCCCGCGCGAGCCTGCGAGCGAGGTGCGGCGGCCGCGGAGGGCAGCAGAGCAGGCCGTGACTGCAGCCTCCCCGGGACGCCCCAGAGCCCGGCAGCTGCTGCCTCGTATCGGCCTGGTCGGTGGAGACCCGCAGAAGGGCGGCGGCGGCGGCCTTGGCTAGCCGGTACGGCCGCTGGAGACGGGGGCGCGGCTGCTCTTTCTGAGAAGGCCGGGAGACGAGGAAGCTGGAGCCGACAGGCGCCGGGCGGGTGGGGTCGGAGGCGCTGTGGTAGGGGGTTGGCCGGGGAGGGGGAGTTGGGAGGCCGGGTGGGTCTCGCGTGGGGGAGGGGAGGCCCCGGAGGGGGAGGGGAGAGAGGGAGCGGCTGCCGGCCTCTGGCAGAGCGACGGGTCGCGGGGCCTCTGGGAGGCGTTTGGGCCCGCTAGCGCCCGTGTACAGGGCTGCTTGGCCCAGGGGGTCTATCGAGAAAGGGGAGGGGGCTTGGCGTGGTCGGCCCCCAAAGGGACGTGAAAGAGTGAGAAGGGTGGAGAGTGGCGCCTATGGAAATAGATAGATTGGGGGTCACTTTAGAGAAACCTCTTTCCTTGGTTAAGTCAGTGCTTAATCAAGTACCGTTTGGAGGCCCAGCCCGGTTTTATGGTGATGATTCTAGTTAACTTTTTAAGAGTTTGCATCGCTGGGTAGTATACTAAGTGTTTTAGATGTACGATCTCAATCATCACAAGGACCTATTCAAATTCAGATACTATTCTCATTTTGAATATAATGCAAATGAACCTTCAAGAAGGATTTAAGGTCACATAGTAGTGCGAATCTTTACCATCTTGCTACACTGCCTCTGGTCAGGCAGGATTTGAGGCCCTTTGCATTCTTTGGAATAATCAAGGGTTGACTCAGCTTAGGATGTCTTGGAGGAAACCGCCACCCTCAGGAGATACCTAAGCCGCAGCCTCTGATTTTGAGCAGGGTCTTCCCTTCAGGGTTAGTGGAGCCAGAAGTTTGGCTGCTGAACCTAGAACCTGCTTCAGGAGGCAGGCTTTTTATGTGACCTTGGGCCTGTCGGTTTATTCCCAGTTCGGAGAAAAGCGTTCCTGTTGGAGGGTTATATAAATTAATGGCCGATTCATTTCTGGACTTCAAAGGGAATGGGGCAAGAACAAGGTAGGAGAAGAAATTGCTGTAGGACTCTCACCAGCATTTCTAGGAACTCGTTATTCATACCAGTCTCTACCTTGTCAGAGAAAATGAGAACCAGAATTCTCTTACATGAAGGGGATGAGATTTCCCTTGAAGGGAAAATTTTTTTGCACCCTTAGTTTTGTACTACTTGTGTGTTTACCCTGAGAAGATAACTGTACAAATGGAGACAGCTTTAGGAAAGAAGCACTAGTTCCTGGCCACGGAGAGTTTACAATCAATGGGAAACACCAAAAGTGAATTTGCAGGCAAACATGGCAGATACAAAGTATATGTGACTCGAGTTTTTAGATCTGAGCACCAACTCCCTCCACAGTCAAAAGGACGTACCATCAATTATGTTTGATGTTGGAATTTTCTCATAATTTAGGAGTATGATGAGGGGAATCACCTCTAGCTACATAAAAAAGGTACAATCTGAGGGTCTGACTTAAGAACTGATCTGATATTACAGCTTTCTTCTCCCAGTCCCTTTATCAGAACTTTATTATTCCTTATTTTATCTTTCGTGCAGGGAACAAAAATAGTTCTGTAAATACAGACTATATGTCAGGCACTATTCTAGGTGCTTCTGGGGAATAGATAGAACCATCTAACTGAAGCTAAACATTGGTCCCTGTCTACATTATTGCTGGTTTACATTTACGCATCCTGTATGTAGGAGAATGTAATAAGTACATCGATTTATTGAAAAGTCATTTCTCAGGTTGTTGGTACAAATAAGATGAAATATTTATTTTTGTTGAAGTAATTATACTTCAGAGCTTGGCACATAGTACGTATTTAGTAAATATTTCCTGAATGCAGAAGGCATTGCAGAAGGTGAAGAGCTGGTTGTGTGGAGGTTTCAGTTAATCACAGTCTTCATGAGAAGTCCATTGTGAGACTTGGCAGATAAAAATCTAACAGTGTTCTTATTTTGCATTAAGATAAGCATGGCATCCCAATCGTGGAACACAGTCCACTGTGTTCTGTATTGACCTTAGAGTGTTATAGTTTTAATGCCCCATTTCATTAAAGATTTATTAATGTAATAAAATATAATCTCTCCAGAGGATGGTGAGGGAGTCTAGAGACATTCATTTAAGGAATAGAGGAAAGGGCCTAGGATGTTTATATAAAGAACATTAGGGCACTGATAGGTAATATTCTTGAAATGAATTAGGATTCATGAAAACTTTTTATAAGTATTTGAAGGGTTATGTGTTGAGGGGACAGGTGAGTGCTCTCACACATGCAAAAAGGACAGAGAATAATTGTAGAGAAGTGTAATGATGTTAATGAAGTAACAGATTTAAGAGAAGAAAACAGAAAACTGCTAGTAGTAAAGCATGAGGTTGAAACCAGAATGTGGCCAGTGGAAGGTTGTAGGACACCTTGAACAGTCTTGAGAGAGCATTTGCTTGGGGCAGGAGGAGGAAGGAGTTGATACTAAGAAATTGCTCAGCATTAAAGATAACATATTCAGGGACATCTTGGCCTTGAGAAGAAGAGATATTAACCCATTATTTGATCATAAGTATATTCTCCATTATATAGCAACCATTTAAATTGCTAGAGGCCTTAGATATTATTTTGAATTTAAGATTACAAAGTCATTACAGGATAATCATACTGAATAAGATTCAGGATTAGAATAAAACCCAAGAAGGGAAAATTCTGTAGCAGATTAGTATTTAGTGACTAGTTCTCTGATACTGTGTCTTCTTTCTTAAAGTATGCAGTCTAATCAACACCCAACAAGGTAGGGCAGGGGTGGTTATGGAGTATGTAGCACAGTAGTGGACAGTTTTTTTTACAAAGCTCAGGAAGTTATCACACATTTGTTCTTCCTCTTCAAGTTCCCAAAAATAGGAAATTAAAGAAAATACTCATGAGATCTTTCTTATTTTAGAGAGAAAAATTTGAGGCTCTATTTCAGTGTTCACACGTTTTTCTCTTCAGGGTTAGTGTTTAGAGTTATAGGCTAATAGAATTTTGAAGCCATCATGTATTTCTCCCTTCATGTAGCAACTATTAAATGACTACCATGTGCTGGGCACTCTTCTAGGCTGTGGGAATACAGCAAACAATTGTTTACTTCCTACCTTCCAGTAGAAAAGACAATAAAATGTTAATAAATCTTTAATGTCTGTTAGTGTTAAGTGCTTTGAAGAAAAACAAAACAGGGTAAGAAGATAGTGACTGGAGCAATTTTAAGTTAGTTAGAGAAGAACTCTGAGAAACTGATGTTTGAACAGGGATCTGAATCATGTCAGGAGTGCCAAAAGGGTTGAAGACCAAGGGAGTAGTAAGTGCAAAAGCCTTGAGTAGGGAGGAAGAATTTAAAAGTATGGGTGTAGCAGGGTTGAGGGAAGGAGTAAAGTAGAAAATGAGATTAAATACTTGGCCAGGGGCCACAGACCAGATAATGACCTTGTAGGTCTTGCTTTTTAGGTGAAAGTCCTTTGGAAGGTTTTGAGAAGAGTGACATTAGATTTTACTTCACAGGATAACTCTGATGTGTTCAGAATAGAATAAAAGTGGGCAAAGGTAAAAACCAGGAAAACCAGTTAGGAGTCTTTTGTAATAATTTAGACAAGAGATGTGGTGGCTGGGATGGAGTTACAGCAGTGAAGGTACTGAAGTGGTTGGATTCCAGAGTTATTTTAAAGGTAGTGGCACCCAGATTTTGTCTGCAGTTTAGATGTAAGATTTGAGAAAAAGAGAGGAACCAATATTATTTTTGTCGCTAAGTGAGATGGGAAAGACTATAGGAGAGGTTTTAGGTGAAGGATCAGGAATTTTTTTTAAAACATGTTAAATGAGAAATCTAAATGGTAACGTCAGATAAGTAGTTTAAAACAATAAAAATTATTGTGCACATAAAATAAAGTTGCCTCTAGACCATTATAACCTGAATATGGTAACATTGAGACAATGAGTCTCTTTTGAAGGTCAGAATTTCTTAGATTCTAGTAGTAGCTGTTTTCAACTTTTAAGATATGTTGTCATTTAATCATCAAAACCATTTTTATCAGTCTTTCCTTAGAGTTGTATATATAGAACATCCTGGAGTCCACCATGAATGGACAGTTGGACCTAAGTGGGAAGCTGATCATCAAAGCTCAACTTGGGGAGGATATTCGGCGAATTCCTATTCATAATGAAGATATTACTTATGATGAATTAGTGCTAATGATGCAACGAGTTTTCAGAGGAAAACTTCTGAGTAATGATGAAGTAACAATAAAGTATAAAGATGAAGGTAAGAGTGTTTTTAAAGCTAGTTTAAAAAAGTCTAAGTATTGTATATGTTATTAATATTTTGTCCATTTTTATTGGACTATTTCTTTTTTCCTCCTTTTTATGGTAGTTGAGTACTGACTTTATTTAATGGGATATTCATGTAGTTAGTACAATTCTAAGTTAAAAATAGCTAAGTGATTTATTACTAGAAGGGAATTTTAAGTGATAGAACATTTTCACATTTTTATAAGCATTTTTTTTTCCTTTTTCTGCTCATACAATTCTGATTTCCTTTTTGTTTTAAAATTCCCATTCTTTTTTTTCCCCATGTGTAAAAGATATCGATATATATTGAATGAAAAAGGATTTCATGGTCAACTAAGTATGGGAAAGCTGGTTTAAACAAAGACAAATGTGTTGCTTTATTTAAGGAATTTTCAGAGTGTAATATGCTGATACACATTGTCGGTTTATAGTATGCAGTGTTCCCAGACTCATTTGACCACAAAACTTTTTATGGAGATGGGTTTTGCATGACAAGTGTTTCATTAAGCATACAGTGGAATTATAGAAGTAGACTATATTTTCTATTCTTTAACTTGCATTTATTAACATCTTTACTGAAATTTTCTCTTTAGGTGGTTACCTGTATCTTTTCTACTATTGAATTTATTTGTAGTCTTTAATCTTGATCTCAATATTTGGCACTGCTACTCACACCATCCTTGTTGAGATACCCTTATCCCTTAGCATCTCTGACACTGCGCTTCTACTGGTTTTCTTCTTAATACTAATAGTTTTTCTCTGTCTCTGTGAATGCTGGCTTAAAGTAATGCCAGATGCTGTAAATAGAAATCTTAGAATCTGAGTGGTTTAGCACTTGGATCATTTTAGGGATCTAGGCTGACAGAAGCTTTGTTATCTGTAACACTTGATTTACAAGCTTACCTTAGGCATGGACATTCAGCAGGCAGATAGATAGATAGATGATGACAGAGTATGAAGAAGCATGTGGGAGATTTTACTCACTGGGCCTCGAGGTGATGTATATCATTTTTGTCCACCATGTACTGGCCAGAACCCAGTCACATGGCTCTGCTGAGATGCATGGGGTTGGGAAATGCCCTCCTTTTCTGGACAGCCACATTGCACAATTTACACTGTGGGAGAGGAGTGTAAATCACTGGTGATCACCTAAGTTGGCCATCTAGCCGCAGGTGTAATTCTCCTTTTTGGGATGTATGATCCAAGAGCATGTGAAACAAATTTTTAAGAGCCACCCATGTTAAAGAACAATAAAGGAGAGCAATTTTCTTCCTGTTCACTTCCCTAGTAGTCTCATCTGCCTACAATACATAGACTTTCACTTCTGTGACTTCCAAACTTTACAATTGAAAATTTTAAGTGTCTTTTTTTAACCTGAGATGCTTTGCTCTTACCTAAAACTTAGTAGGATATCTTAAACTGACCTCACTAAATGGCTGTCTCTTCACTCATTTATTTTTGTTTAGGGCAAGGGTCAGCAAACTTTTTCTATAAAGGATCAGATAATAAATATTTTAGCTTGGCTTGCATAAGGCCTCTGTCTCATTATCTGTTTTTTTTTTTTTTTTTTTTTTTTTTTACAACCTTTGAAAAATGTAAAAACCATTCTTAGTTCATAGTCCTACTATAAAACAGGGATTTGTCCATTGGTCAAAGTTTGTGGACCCCTAGCTTGGGATATCCTAATTGTTGGAATTTGTCCAATACATTTAGTTACAACATTGTATGTATTTTTCATGGCGTTTTAAAAAGTGTTTTGAATTGTTCAGATTTGTGTTCCCTAGACTGTTGGACACTGGAGTGGAGGGATAGCTCAGGTAAAGTTCCTACCATCAGAGATACTCTGTTTCTGTTGTGGAATTCAGAAAAGAAAAAAGGGCAGTTATATGAGGTTTCTTTCTTTTACATATATACTTTATTTTCTTAAAAATGTGTTTATGAGTAGAATCCCTGAAAGTTGAACTTTTAATGTGTATGAAATCTGCTTATAAAGAGCTAAAAACAAATAGAAAATCCTCAGTTACTGCCATCCTTGTCCAAAGTAAATTTTCCTAATTAGTGTTAAAATGGTGCAGCAGAGCATCTAGCCTCTTGGCCTTCCCAGGACAAAGCTCCTCCCCACCCAGCTGTGTCTGCAGAGATACCCTGCAGAGGTCCCTGACCAACCCCTTGTCTATGGCTCCTTTTCTGTTCTTGCTTTCTCTACAGAACACTTTTTCCTCTAGTCCTTTGGAAGCTTTTCAAACATACAATTGATATGCTAATTACAACATTCTTTATCCTTGGGATGTGGGGAATTTTAGTCTTAAATATGCACTATTTTGTGATATAAATGTTTTTATAGGGAAATAGGATAGTTTTCATCTTAGTATAAAAACAGTGACCTGAGGATGGGGAACCTGCAGCCTTGGGGCTACATGTGGCCTTCTGGATCCTTGAGTGCGGCCTTTTGACTGAATCCAAATTTTATAGAACAAATCACAGGATTTGTTCTGTGAAGTTCGGATTTGGTCCAGGGGCTACACTTTGGGATCTGGAGGGTCACATGTGACCTTGAGGCCACAGTTTCCCCAAACAGTTTTGCAGAAATCTCTTTTTTGCAACCCTTGGAGTTATTGTTGTATTAATATATATGGCTTCCCCTCCCTTTGTGTCAATTCTGTGATAATTAGGATTAAGATTTGAACCTTGAGAATCTGTATTACTTTAAATTTTTATAAATATATTTTAAATTTTTTGGAATGGAAAGCTTTCAATCTAAACCAATAACTGATGGTATTGCTACCATGAATCTCTTCCTGGTGACTAGTGAAAGTTAATGCAGTTCATGTATTAACCTTAGCTACGTTTTCTCATGAAGATATGATAAATACTTTGCCATAGGAATAGAAAGCAAAATTGATTCAGTGTTCTTTTGAAACAAAATACATCTTTGTTAGATGATCCTTTAAGATTTAAGGTGTTATAGGTGAGTTTAGTGATGCTGTGCAATCTACATTTTGGATCTTAATTTTACATGTGTCCTAGTTTAGTGCTCATACAAATCTGAGACTCATTTCTTTTTTTTTTTTAATTCCAGATGGAGATCTTATAACAATTTTTGATAGTTCTGACCTTTCCTTCGCAATTCAGTGTAGTAGAATACTGAAACTGACATTATTTGGTGAGTGGTAAACTTTCTAATAAATTTACTATTCTATTCATTGTATTTTTATTAAAGACTTTTTGGCTTTTTTTGTTTTAAAGATTAGAATTAAGTGATAACTTATTCAAAAGGTACTTAAATTAATTTGCATTGAAGAAGTGGTTGAAGCTTCTGGCTATATATGTTTTAAGAAAAAGATGGAAGTTTAATTGAGTAAGAACAAAGTGTGTTAAGATTATTTTGGTTTTGAAATCAGATATAACTTTTGATATCTCAAATACAGTATTATAGTTTTAATTTAGCTGTATCAGAATTTTTGAATTGTTAGACTATTTGGTTTTTTTGTTTTTTTTTTTTTTCGGAGACAAAGTCTCACAGTGTTGCCTGGGCTAGAGTGCCGTGGCGTCAGCCTAGCTCACAGCACCTCGAACTCCTGGGCTCAACCAATCCTCCTGGCTTAGCCTCCCTAGTAGCTGGGACTACAGACATGTGCCACCAGGCCTGGCTAATTTTTTGTATATATTTTTAGTTGTCCAATTAATTTCTTTCTGTTTTTAGTAGAGATGGGGTCTCGCTCTTGCTCCGTCTCGCTCTTGCTCAGGCTGGTTTCGAACTCCTGAACTTGAGCGATCTGCCTGCCTCAGCCTCCCAGAGTGCTAGGATTACAGGCGTGAGCCACCATGCCTGGCTATTTAGTTTTTTTGAAAGGTGAATAGAAAGTAGGCATGTTTTAAATTCCACCTCTGCTTTGTTACCCTAAATTGTGTGCCACTTGTATAAGGATTAAAAATAATTTCAGGGTTAAAACTACTCCTGGAGTTCTTTAAGAATCTATAATTATCTTCCTGTATATTATACTTATTTTCAGGGCTTAGATACTTTAGACAATATTTTCCAGGGAGTACTTAAAGATTAAAAATAGTTATGATAAAAACAAATAAAAGACTGATTTTTAATCATTTAGAATTTTTCTTTTAGATTTTAATACATTTGCAAGGCAGAACTCTTAAGGGACAAAATAGAAATGATTACAGAGTTAAGTGGTGGCATGATTATGTGAAAAATGTGCACCTTTTTTTCCTTGATGTTTTATTTAGCATTTGTTTTATTTTTTAAAATTACGTTGTGCTGAACCTTAATGTTTCATGAAATATGATCATGGTTATTGATTTAATTTGTATCTATTTCATTTCCGTCTAGGAAGGATGAATATGAATCAGATTTTTAAATTCTAATAACAAAAACTGTTTAAAACTTTTTAAATAAAAGTTATCTTTTTATAATACTGAATTTAAAATACTTAACTCCTGGCTAGGTATAAGGCAGACTATATAACCTGAAAATCCTTTCTCCAGAAATCACTGAGGACTTGCTAGATAAACTATTACAAATATATTTTTTGAATTACACAACTCGGCTTGTCCAGGAAAGTAAGGGAAATATCGAGGGACCAAAAAAATTAATGGAACTAAAAACTAAGGCCTGATGTACCAGAAACTGGGACTTGGGGTGTTCTTGGTGTGATGGTGAAGGTTTTAGTCTGTATAATTTAAGGACTTGTCATTTTGTATTTACATAGTATAGGCCCTTGGCCCTAGACACTCAGTGGGCTATACTCTCAAAAAAAAATACTATAGGAAACAGGTCTCTCTCTTACTACAGAAAGAGTAAAGGAAGCTTGACTGTTACACCCTGGGCTGTGAGGGGTTTGAGAAGTTTCCCTTAAGGATTCGTATCATGGTCTTTAGGTGAGTTGGGTTTAAATATAAACTGTATATAGTTTGGAAATTTCCAAGCCCAGATACTACCATAAAAAAAAAATAGCAGAAAGAAAGGCAAAAATCTATCTGGAGGAGTATATTCTCAATGCAGGTCATTCCAATTTCTCATAGATAAAATCCTGTTGATGAACTTAAGGGTTCAAAATGGTAAGCCACATGAAATAGTCAATGTAAGCAAGAAACAGTGAACATAACTAATAGCAGGATTAGGTTTCTAACAACTTCAGGGTAATAGAAGTGATACTCTATAAAATATTAAAACTTATTAAAGACTTGAAAGAATAAGAATGTAAGAAGAGCAAGGCACTATGGAAAAAGAACAAACATTTTAAAAAGAACTTAGTTAACTTTGGAAATTAAAAATATAATCACTGAAATTACTAGGTGACTAGGTTAAACATCAGATTCGACACAGCTAAAAAGAAAATTAGTTAACTGAAACGGAAGTCCAGAGAAATTACAGAATAAAGTGCAAAAACACAGACATGGAGAACATGAAAGAGAAGTTGAAAATGAGAACGTCCAGCATATTTCCACTGAGAGTTTGAAGAAGGAAAGAATGGAGGAGTGGAAATATTAATATTAAGAGGTAATGGCTAAAGGAGTTTTTAGAATTATATAAAAGATATAAACCTTCAGATTCAGAAGGCACAGTGAGTCTGGCCAGGGTAAGTTAAAGTGTAAATCTTCACTAGACATATTGTCAGGAAACTGGAAAATATATGAGACAAAGAGCCTATCTTAAAAGTAGAGAGAATAAGACTGATCATCTGTGAAGCAAGTAGACTTCATAGTAATAATAGAACCTAGAAAATAATGGAATCTCATTTTCAAATGGTTATTAAAAATAACTAGAAAAGTGGCATTCTGTAGTACCCTAAACTTCAGGAATGAAGGGAAATAAAAACATTTTCAAATGAAGGCTGAGAATTTTCCGCTCATGGACTGTTGCTAAAAGAATTTTGATCGGTGGTCTTCAATAAGAAGGAAATTGAGTCTAAAAGATGGTCAAAGATATGATGCAAGAAGCACTTGTGAGCAAATAAACCGGTTAACATGTATAAATTTAAGTGAGCACTGATTACAAAAAAGAATAATAGTGTTAGGAATATATTAATAAAAACAAGCTGGAACAAAAATACTGAGCGATAATTATATGTAAGACAGCAGGGGATGATTGGAATCAAAATATTTTAAGGACTTGTTTGGGAGGAGGGTTGTAATTAACTTTAGAATGTTTAAATTGAAGTATGCATTTGTAAAATGTAAGAGTGATTATTGAAAGATTAGAAATAGGAATGGGGTAAAAAGGAAACAAGAGTACCTACTCATTTCACTAGAAGGTAGGAAAGGAGGGAAGAAAAGAAGAGGGAAAGCTTGATAAATAGCACAGAATAGTCATCACAATGCATAAACTGACTGCATGTACCAGTTAAAATAATCTCTTACTCAAGTTAAAAAAAATCTAGTTACATGCCATTTCTAAGAGACATACTAAAAGATTATTATGCAAAGTTTGAAAGTAAATGACTAGAAAAAGATACAGTAGACAAATGCAGAGAAAGCTGGTTGTTAATATTAACAGAATAGACTTACATAAAAACTTACTTAGTAGCAGTCACTTTATAATCATAAAAAGTAATATTTCACTAGTACTATATGACAGTCTGAGCACTTATGCATCACAGCTTTAGATTTTTTCCTAAGTAAAAATTGATAGAACAAGGAGAAATCAATAAATTCATAATCATGGGAGGAGCTCTTCTCTTAGAAACTGGAAGATCAAGCAGGCTCAGAATTACTAAAGATAGAGGAAATTTGAACAGATCAGATAATGGGCTTGATCTTGTACATTTAGCAGTTAGGAAGAGATATAGGGTTTTTTTGAGTACATATGGGACATTTTTAAAAGTTGACCATATCTAGGTCTTCCAGCAAATTTCAAAAAAATGGCAGAGAAGAGATATTGTAGAGCTCATATTCTCTGGCCTCATTAGAAACCAATGGACAAAAAAATATAATCCAAATTCCTCTACTTTAGGAGACAGAATATACTTTTAAATAACATAAGTCAAAGAAGAAATCATAATAGGAATTAGAAATAATTAGAGGCCAGGTGCAGTGGCTCAGGCCTCTAATCCCCACACTTTGGGAGGCTGAGGTGGGGAGATCACTTGAGGCCAGGAATTTGAGACGAGTCATCCGGGCAACATAGTGAGACCCCCATCTCTACAAAAAATAATTTTAAAAAATTAGTTGGGCATGCTGGCATATGCTTGTAGTCTCAACTACTTGGCTTAGGTACTGAGCCAAGAGGATTGCTTGAGCCCAGGAGTTTGAGGTTGCAGTAAGCTGTGATCACACCACCCAAATCTAGCCTGGGCTAATGAGACTCTGTCTCTTAAAAAATGAATGAATAAATAATGAGATAATGACTCTATGTAACCAGACTGTTAGAGTACACCAAAGCTATACTTGGAGGGATATTTATAGCCTCAAGTGGAAAGTAATGAACTAAGTATTAAACTTAGAAAGTTACAAAAAGGACAAAATAAGCCCAAATAACTTAGAAGGAAGGAAATAATAAAAAGCAGAAATGAACTAGAAGTCAGGGACTTGGTAGGATCAACAATTGTGAAAGGATGCAGTTGGCAAACTTCTATGAAAATTAGTTAAGAAAAAGGAAGGCGCAAATGAAAAGGGAACAAACTATAAATATAGTAGAAACTTAAAAAATTAAAAATACTGTGAATAATTTTATTTAAACTTGAAAACTCAGATGACAAGGACAATTTCCTAGGTAAATTTAATCTATTTTAATAAGTAGATAATTTGATTGCCTCAATTATTATAACATTAAAGAAATTGAATCAACTATTCTACGAAACACTGAAGAAACAGATGATCCCAAATTATACAAACTATTCCAGAGACTAGGCAAAGAAGGGAGTATACACTAACTCATTTTATGGGGTTAATAATATAATCTTACACTTGAAAACCAGCTAAGGAAAATGCAGACCAGTGTCATTTATGAACATGGATACAAAATACTAAATAATATTAACTAATCAAATTCAGCTGTGCATATGGAAACACACCATTGCCAAGATTGTTCACTCAGGCAGTATAAGATTGGTTTAAATTAGAAAATCTAATACTACTTTCCATATGAACAGGTTACAGGAGAAAAACTGAACCTTCTTTGTAGATAAAGCATTCATATCCCAATCATGTTAAAAAGTCATAGCACATTAGGAATAAAAGGGAATTCTTTAACCTCATGTAGGGCATCTATCACAAAGAACAATTGCTGTGTGCCTAATATAAGGGAATTATAAAAGGTAACTAAAAAAAAACAATTATAATTACATACAACAAAAAGATACTTTGAATAAATCTAACATGGCAAGATTGTTATGGACAAAATATAAAACTTTATTTAAAATTATGAAGTTGGGGAATGGGTTTTGAGGAGAAGTACCCAAGAAAAGACTTAATTATGTATGTATCATTTCATTTCTTAATGATAGGAGCAAAGATGGAAAAATGTTAAGATTCAACAGAGATGGGTTTTAATAAGTTTATCTTTTTGTGTACTTTCATTGAAGTCCTACAGTTACAGTCACATTAATAAAAATGCATTATTACAGAATAGGGAATTTGAAATTTTAATTGCGTATAATTTGAAGCATGGTGCTCCTAAACCCACTAAGAACATAACAGATTATAGGCCAAACTAGGAATGAGAATGTAGGGTGTTTTTTTTTGTTGTTGTTTTTGAGACAGTGTCTCACTCTGTTGCCCATGCTGGAGTGCCATGACCTCACAGCAACTTCAAACTCCTGGGCTCAAGGGATCCTCCCACCTTGGCCTCCCAGAGTGCTAGGATTACATGCATAAGCCACCACACCCAGCCAAATGTAGGGTTCTTAAAAGTTCTGGTAAGATATATCAATGTGCTCCAGACAGAGACCACCAGGAACACACCTGAAGTCAAACAAAGTTGAGTTTATTGACTTACTGCAACAAGAGAGAATGAACACTATGGCAAACAATAGGGTGTCTCAGTAACAGTATGTTAGAAAAGAATTTTTTGTAGGGGTTGGATTTGTGTTAGGTGATTTTTGGATACGGGTCAAGGAAGTGGGGCTTTGCTCTGGATTGGATGCTGTCAGAAAGTGGAGGTGATTCTTAATAATTTTTATCTAGAAGGTGAGAGGAGTGAATCTTACTAAATCTTATGTAGAGGTGGGAAGAATGAATTGAGGATAAAGCAGTAGCAGTCACTCATATTAGATAGGATGAGGGGGGATGTTTGATCATTCTTACGATTTTTGTCAGTGTTCTTGTTCTTGAGTTTTGACATGGTTATAGACTTTTGATCTATCCCGGTCACAGGGTGGTTTTGTCTGATGTTGGTGTTCTTTGAAAATATTTATGTTCAACAGAAGAACCCCGCAGCCTACCTGTGGGTGCCAGGCCAGCGTATAGCAACACCAAGGCCTATCTTAGGATATCAGACCAGTTCCTGGCTATCAGGAGCTACTTGTCTCCTTCTTGGATATTGGGGAGAAACCAGTAATACCAAGTGAAAGCCAATAATTAATTGATACAGGTAGGAGATTATATTTGAACTTCCCTGTAACTGTGCAGGGAATATATGAATTACTGGTGGATTGTCTTCTAAGAGCTTATATTGATGATTTGATGTTTGAAACATATTTAGCAAACAATCTTCCTGAACCTTTATTTTCAAATAAATGTTTACTGGTAGTGCATAAAGCATTTTAGTTTAATTTTTGAACTCCTATTGGAGTTTGCATTCAGAGCCTTGTATCACATTTTTTTCTTTTCTTTTTTAAAAATAACCTCAGTGGTGAATGAAGTTCATTTTTTTCAGTCACCTGAAAGTCATTTGACCAAAATGGGCACTTAAATGAGATAATGTTGCCTTCATTAAAAAAAACCCCAAAAAACCCAGTAAAACCGTGGTTATTGAGTTGTCTCTGACTTTTTGTGGCTTATAAACTGCCTGTGGAAGTAACTGCTTTGAAGGACAATGGTGATGTAGATTCAAAAGTTCTGTGTATATTTTTTTAATGGGTTACTTTTTAGATCAGCTGTTTTAGTTAGCTGTTCTTTTCTCAAGGCAAAAATAGGTAGGAAGGATAACAGACCTATCAGTCATGTCGTATCTTCTAACATTTATGTTTAGAATAAGGTGTTTTTGTCTTATTTTAAGAAAATTAGTGTGAAATAAAATGAGCTTTTGAAGTTATGTAATTTTTATTAAATTTAATAATTTCTATTAAAAAGTACAGATTTCTATAGGTTCTAATTTATTGTAGTTTAATTTTTGTAATAAACCTTTTTACCTATATGGTCATACGCCATAGGTGTGCCATCAGGAATGACTGGTGAATGTTTCTTTTTTTCTAAAATAAGTTATTTGCAATAAAGAATCCTTTCCTTAAAAAGAGTTATTTAGTATCTTGTTTGATTTTGTTTTTTTTTTTTTTAAAGGAATTGTATGTATTTTTCTTTATTGCATATTCTGTTGACATATTTATTCAAGAACATCTCCTAATTTTAAGCAGATTAATGCTTTTATTTCAGTTAATGGCCAACCAAGACCACTTGAATCAAGTCAGGTGAAGTATCTCCGTCGAGAACTGATAGAACTTCGAAACAAAGTAAATCGCTTATTGGATAGCTTGGAACCACCTGGAGAACCAGGACCTTCCACCAACATTCCTGAAAATGGTAAATCATGAATCCTTCTCATTCTGATTTATTCTTACATCTTTTGCAGGCTTTTGAAACCTGTTTTTTGGCAGGAGTAGGATGGCACACTCAATGTCACGCTCTTTCTTATTCCTGCCTCTACTAGTGTTCATGTCTGTATTCCCAAACATGAGTACTAGTACATCAAGATTACTGGGAAGTTTCATTATCCCAATTCCTGGGTCTCATCGTAGACCTACTGGAGGGTAGAGCTTGGGAATCCCATTTTTAAAGTGTTTTCTGGGTGATTCTCATACAACTAGTCTTGGACTTCTGGGTTTATGACATAGGACAGTTTTTAAACTTTTTCGATTCATGAACCTTTTTCAGTGTAATAGATGATTAATGACTCTTAGGAACTGAAAATCATTTCATGGGTTTTATGTAGAATCTGAAGTAGTTTTAAGTGAAAAAGACACTTTTAGTACTATACATTAAAATGGTAAGCTGTAAAGTTTATTTTTCATTTATTTATTTATTTTTTTGAGACAGAGTCTCACTCTGTTGCCCGGGGCCAGAGTGCTGTGGTGTCAGCCTAGCTCACAGCAACCTCAAACTCCTGGGCTCAAGCAATCCTGCTGCCTCAGCCTCACAAGTAGCTGGGACTACAGGCATGTGCCACGTGCCTGGCTAATTTTTTCTATATATTTTAGTTGGCCAATTAATTTCTTTCTATTTTTAGTAGAGACGGGGTCTCTCTCTTGCTCAGGCTGGTTTCAAACTCCTGACCTTGAGCAATCCTCCCACTTCGGCCTCCCAGAATGCTAGGATTACAGGCATGAGCCACGGCACCCGGCCTTGTAAAGTTTATTTTAAACACAATTGTTAATAGTCATGATATTCAAAGAAAAACTAATTTTTTTTCCATTTTACAGATAACATGTACTATTTACGTTAAGATAAAGCAAGGTTTATTGACAAAATTAGAAATGACAGAGTTTGGGACCAAATGTATTTTAAAATGTGGATTGACATTTAAACATGTGTTATGGCTTGAAGGTAGATTAAAAAAACTTTACCTCAACTTTTAAGATTCTTAGATATTGCACTAAGAAAACTGCCTTTTTTAACAAATATTTTTGTTTCCTTATAATTTTCAAATGTTCAAAACTGTCCATATTGTGAAATAGTAATTTTTTTTTTATCCGGTGTGGGTGACTGCATATAAAGGGCTTAGTAGAAGACAATTTTTGTGGACAAATGTCATGTATAGTCCCTTGCAATCTTTTTTTTTTTTTTTTTTTAGAGACTGTGTCTTACTGTATTTCCCATGCTGAAGTATAGTGGCCTGATCATAGCTCACTGCAACTTTAAACTCTTGAGCTCAAGTGATCCTTTTGTCTGAGCCTCCTGAGTAGTTAGGCACAATAGGTGTGTGCTGTCATGCCTGGCTTTTTTTTTCATTTGGGTTTTACTGGGTTGCCCACGCTGGTCTTGAACTCCTGGCCTTGAACTCCTGGCCTCAAGTGATCCTCCTGCCTCAGCCTCCCAAAGTGCTGGGATTACAGGCATGAGCCGCTGTGCCCCTTGCAGCTTTTAGATTCTGAGATACTATTCTGTTTTTGGCCACTTAATATTTTTGAAATTTTTGTTTTCTGCCTTTAATTTAGTTATAGTTTAAATAAACATGCATTTTTCATCATTTCCTTCTTCCTCTCTTCAGTCATGTGGAATTATGTTAATGGTAGATGCTTAATAAATATTTGGTGATTGATCAGTACTTTCTAGTTCCACTTCTATTTCACAATGTAATGGAGATTTGCTGAAATACTACAATGAGATCCTCTTGGTCACTTTATGATGAAACCTTTTATATTTCAAGTCAAAGCAGATTGCCTATTGTGAATCCTACCTATCCAAACAAAAAACTCCCTATTTTCAATCAAGAATCTGATGAAAACTTTAGACCATTTTCCTGGAAGAATTCATAGATGCTAACAATATTTGCATATAATTTCAGGGAGTTTAACCATCTGTAGAAAATTATGAAATGATGGAGATCAAAATTCAACCAGCATAGCCAGTACTGTGCAGAAACTAGCTACAGTGGCCCACATTCTCATCTAAGGAATATAATTACAAGCTTTTTGGTTTAGGTGAAACTTTTCTTATGTGTTTCTTGCTACAGTAGCTGCTGATTATTTTTAATCAGTCCTTTGTTTCTATATTTTTATATATTTTAATGTTAGTTTCTCACCGGTATTAATATAAAAGATTAAAATTCATTTCTTCTCTGCATCTTGGAAATTATGCCACATATTGTTTCTTTGTGTGGCCATCTTCTTGTCATTGTGTCCTGTCTAACATAGCTTATGATAAGATGATGTAAAAATAACACATTCTGTGTTTCATTTTTAGAGATGGTTGTAATTTATTTTTTGTTTTCTTTCCTACACTTAGTAAGATAACTTAGCTCTTGGCCACCTGGCTTCTGTGAAATATTTTAAGCTTCTATTTAATCACGTATCGTGGTTTAATAATCTCCTTCTCAAGAAAAATAACATAAATAAACCAACCAGAAAAACTCTACATCAGACACTGAAGTCTAGTCCACAAAACAAAACTGCCAGTCAGCTCTCAGTACTGTTTGGAACTTGCAGATGACCCTTACCAAGAAACATGTGGTCACCTGCGGTCTTCAGTGCCCTACCTCTGCAATGGTTCTTGGAAACTTGTTTTGCTCTGCGAGCCAAATGAAATGTAAGCTCCATTACATATTGGAGTGACCCATTCCAGTATCTCTATTAGCTAATGGAACAAGTAGTAGGCTAGTCAACATATAGTGTGTTTCCTGATGGATTTGGTTTCCATGTGTGAAAAGAGACATAGGTAGTGAGAGGTGGTAGTGTTGTGAGGGGGAATAATTTATAAGATTGGTGTGGTATGCTTTTGGGATGTTGTCTTGCGTTGGAAGTTGGTGAGGAAGGTAGATAACTGGTAGACATATTTTAAAGGAGTACTTACAGGACTGTTTATTTTCCAGAATATTAGGAAATATTTGGGTAACCTGGAATGACAAGTTAGGAATGAATGAAAGCTGCCAGCCAGTGTGTGCTGGGGGGATGCTTATCACTTAGTACTTACATTTTTTCACAAGATAAATGTTTTTTTATTGATGGCAGGGGTGATCTTATAACTGATGTTCATTTACTTGTTTGGTAACAGAAAAAGATTGATAATCATTGTCTCTTCATTGAGTAAATGGTTAGCAATATTCTTGTTTACTTGTTTATGTTGGCTTTTTCTCTCTCTTTTTGTATCTTGGTCTTGGATTCCTGTTTGTAAAATGTGGGTTATTCTTGAACCCCTTCCTTTCACAAGGAAGTACTATAAATGCCTGTTGATATTAGTATTCCTAGAATGGTTTTAAATTTAACCTACTCACAATATTTAACATTTTGTTTTTCTGTTTTTTGAAACATTTTATTATGGAAACATTTAAATATATACAAAAGTAGACATTATAATGAATCCCATAAACCCACATCCAACTTTGTCAGTTAACGACTCATAGTATCGTGTCATCTATACTCCCATACGTTTCCACCCCTCCCATATTATTTCGAAGCAGATCCTATACACATCATCTGATATGTAAGGATTTTAGCAAGTAGTTTAAATAATAAGTATATTAAAATAAGAGGTAGCAAATTCAAAGTATGTTTTTAATGTGCTGTTTACAGAAGATTAAACATGGATTCTGGTTGGCTTGATTTCCATGTAATTTAATAGTGGACCAAGAATTAGTAGAAATAAAACCTAACAGTTGAGATTATAACCTCAGCTAAGCTTCTTATTCTTTTAAAAAATAAAGCATTGTTTCCTATAGTTGTTTCTTCCTGAGTGCCCAGTATTTATCTGATGCTAGGATATAGGTCATGGGGCTCCCACTGCAGCCAAAAAAGGTAAAATATTTCTGGTAAGGAATTTGTACTTTTATTCCATCTAATAATTCTTAGGGAAGTGGGTAGATAATAATTTATTTGAGAAAGCTGTTATTTGTCTTGTGTTTCTTTTTGTCTTTTCCCCCTGATTTTAAAAGTAAAAATATAAACAAGTATAAAGAAGAAAAGTAAAATGATCTATAATCTTTTGTTCAGAGGTACTTTTAATATTCCAGACTACACTTATGCACATATATATTTTTCTGTCTTGTATTTTTAGGCCTTGTTGTATATAGATAAAATGGAAACAAGGTTTTGTTTATTCCTCTGTTCTTCTTGTAGATGCTGTGGATGGTAGGGAAGAAAAACCTGCTTCTTCTGATTCTTCTGGAAAACAGTCTACTCAGGTTATGGCAGCAAGTATGTCAGCTTTTGATCCTTTAAAAAACCAAGATGAAATCAACAAAAATGTTATGTCAGCATTTGGCTTAACAGATGATCAGGTTTCAGGTAAGTTAGTTCCTGTCGTCTTTCCATCTTTCATCTCAGACCTCCCTCCTTCCTTCCTTTCTTTAATGGAAGAATAACTTGGATATGATGAAGTGTACAAGTCTCAAGGGTTCCATTCAGTAAATGTTTACATATGTATACACCTGTGTAAAACACAAACTGCATCATATCAAGGAGTAGATGATTTCCAGCACCCCAGAAAGCTTTCCTGTGCCCTCTCCCAGTCAGTAGCACCCTTCCCCTTAAAGAATAACCACTATTTGTTTCAAGTAAATTTTATTGAAAGTAAAATTCAGAAAGTTTTTTTAAAATCTGAACTATTTTATAATCTTATTTCAGATTTGTTGCAGGATTTAAATTTCTTTTGAGTAGGTCTTGTTATATCTTCTGAGCTTAAGTTAGAGAAATTGAAAGAGAAACTGAAAATGTAGATTTCTGGTTAAATTGCTTTAATGTAGAAAGTGCTTTTATATGTATAAGCTTTTAACCTTAAAACAGCATTTATACTATAATTTATTCTTTTTAATTTTTGGCTGTCGTTTCTTCAACATTTTTTCTACTTCTTTCTCTTTCTTGGGATTCTAATTACACATACATTAGAGAGCATGATACTGTCTCCTGGGTCTCTGAGGTTCATTTTTCTTGAGTTTTTTTTCTTTCTGTTCTTTAGATTGGATGATTTCTATTGAACTATCTTCAAGGCCACTGTGATTTCCAATGTGCTGTTGAACCCTTCTAATGTAGCTCTGGAATTTCCACATTCATTAAGACTATATTTTCCTTTAATTCTTTGAGTGCATTTTTGTTTGATTCTTTGCAGATATTTATAATAGCCACTTTCAAATGTTTGTCTGCAACATCCAACATTTGAGCCTGTTTGGCGTCAGTTTCTACTGACTGCCTCTACCTGTAAACCCCCAGTATGGGTCACAGTTCCTTGTTTCTTTAAACATAGTTTTTGGTTGAAAAGTGGACATAGTAGTTAATATTTTGTAACTTGGGATTTTTTATGTTCTTTTGAGGATTTTGTTACTGTTATTTTAGCAGGAAATTAATTTGTATGAATGTGTCAAGCTGTGTAATAGAGAGGGGCTTTCTAAAAGAAAACCATAATTATTTGAGAATAGGGCATTGCAATGGGAATACATGTGCCATAGTAAGCTATGTGTGTATTCAGGGAGATAAAGGAAAACAAAGGTTTTTAAAGAAAAAATGAGAAGAATTGTTTTGAAATAATTACCCTTGGCTACAACGGTCATTAACAAGGGTGATACCAGTTTGAGGTTGGACAGGCAGTTGCTGGGCAGACGTCCTTGCAGAAGTATTTTTTGTGTAAGGTTGCAGTGTCCTTTGTGCATGGTTGTGGTTTTGCAGTCTTCTGTGATAGTTTTTGTCAGTCATACAAGTGTGATTTCATGGACTTTTCAGGCTCTATTTGTCAGAGTTTTTTTTTTTTTTTAAATATTAGTGACTCCATTTCGATTTTGATAATTTTCACGCAACTCAGAACTATTCTCTTTCTTCCCATGGTATATGGCAGCTGATAACTCTGCTCAGTCCTTTCAGCTCTAGGTACTGCTTTTTTTCTGAGCCCTCGTGGGAGTATCCATTTCCCCTGTCCCAACTCTATAGTCAGCTGGGGATTTGGGCATAGTTTATACTGCGATTTTGGGTCTTACCCTATCCTTTCATGGCCCTCTGACTCCAGGGATTTTCCCCCTAAATATTGAGCTGCTTGTCCACCCAAGAAGTTGTTTAAACTGTAGGCTTTTTTGTTTGTTTGTTTTCTTTTTTTTTTTTTTTTTTTTTTGCCTTCGGAGCTTCAAGGGTCAGGGCTTGCAATTCTTATCGACTATAATTCCACTAGGGTAAAGCCTTCTGGTTTCTGCCAACATTTGATTGATTTCTAATCAAATTTCAAATAGTTGTTTTCTTCTGTTTTGTTCAGGTTTTAGTTGTTACCTGTAGGAGAGTTTACCTGGCCAATTCGTTAATGCTTTGTCATGATCATTAGTTGGAAATACAGTATTTGGTCTATTCATTTTGTATTTCTTTGATACTTTTATAGGATTATTCACTAAAGAGAATTGTGTGAAATTCTGAAAATAAGAGACATATATTTGTATACGATGCTCGTTCTTGGCAAAAGAAGACATCAGACAAGTGACACATACGAAAAACACATTTTTAGAACAACTGAAATATGAATTAACATTTCAACTACTTATTATTTCAGACTTCAGGAAATGCCAAATAGAGGAGTGAATAGTTATATATGAGGTCAGACTTAAAAGTTTTGATTTAAATGTAGTATATGCGAGACCTGAATAATATGATTAATATGATTCACATTATTTGAAGACCATTTTTCTGATAGCTTTTGTATGTTGAACTGGAATAGGAAAAATTGTATACATAGACAACATCCAGGATACTTTTGTAGTTCTTCAGGTGTGATGTGGTATAAAAAATTTGGCTATCCCAATGTGGAAATCGGAAGGAGGGATGAATTACAACAAAGATAGGATGAGCAACATTAACTATAATAAATTACATACAAGGGAGGAAAGCAGAGTCAAAATGATATGTATTTTTAGGATAATAGCACAGTGTCTTTTGTAGGAAGAATGTCTATGGGTACTTATCTACACATAAATAAATATACATAAAATGGTGGTAGACAGAAGTAGTCATTCATTTTATTCTGGTAGTCATCAGTCTTTCTTGCATTACCAGTATTATAACCTAGTTTATTTAGGTTCTCATTACTACCTGGATGATCTGCTGCCAACTATGTGCCTAATACAGTGGAAAGTTCTGGGGATACACCAGAGTAGAAGATGGAGGTTTGCCCTCAGGGAAATTAGTCTGCTAATGATAGCAAGTACTTACATGGAACTTTCTGACTGGTAATAACTGTTATAATCTTTTGCTATATAATCACTTTTATAAGCACTTGCTAAAAGCTTCCTTTAACTCATAATACAGTAATGTTATAAAGTAGGAATTAGTGTATCTTTTGTACATATGGGGAAACTAAGGCATAAAAAGAGATTAAGTGACACGTCCAAAGTTACGTAGCTAGTAAGTGGCAGCCCTGGGATTTGCACCTAGTTAGTCAGGCTCCAAAAGCAGTGCCTTTAACCACTCTTCCATGTTGCTGAAACAAAGAGAACTTAAAGGAATAAGACATATCTACAGTTATCTTCAGAATATCTTTTTTGACTGTCACAGCTTTGGAACTGTAGTATATTCTGTCCATTCACTTCTGTGTTCATTATTTTGGAAGAATTCGAGTGTTGCCATATATAAGGTAGAGTGCTCGGCCTTGTGAGTTGACAAAAAGAATCAAGAGTCAGGAGCCTGGCCAATAGAGCTCACTATCTAAGAGGGAAGGGCTGTTCAGAAATGAAAAGAAAGTGATATGGCTCATAATAAAAGTAAACTAGGCTGAAGTTGACTAGTGGAAGAAAGTAGTTATGGGTCAAGAAGATTTACTAGAAGTGTGGAATTACAAATGGGTTTTTAAAAATGTTATATTTAAATATGTGGGATACGGTGGGGAGGACAGTGATAAATGAAATAGAGATCAGAAAAATTTAGACATATTGTGGGAATAGGGAGTAGGTAAGTTTAGCTAAAAGGAGGTCATGTGAGAAGAAGAATTGTGAGAAAGAATGTCTAGACCCTTGAATACCAAACCAGGGGTTGAACTTAATTTATGGGCAATTTTATTCCCATTGAAGAGTAAAGTGATACTTTTGGTCTACAAAATATATTGCATGGCTGGGGGAATATTGGTATTGCAGACATGAGTTGGTTTTTACAAAGGGAAATTAGGACTTAGGAATATACCCTACACTTTATAGGGAAGGATTTCCATTGTAGCTTTGGATTCTTAAGAGACTGGAGCAAAGGAAAAAAGGAAGTACATACATTGAATGTAAAAGACTGCATTTGTGGTGATATTCTATAGTACTTTTATTTTTAGTCTCTTTTCACCAGATTTCTTAATAGAGCTTGCTGAGGAAAAGCCTTGTATTGGGTACTAAACTGATTTTTCATGACCATGTAGGGCCACCCAGTGCTCCTGCGGAAGACCGTTCAGGAACGCCTGACAGCATTGCTTCCTCCTCCTCAGCAGCTCACCCACCAGGAGTTCAGCCACAGCAACCACCATATACAGGAGCTCAGACACAAGCAGGTCAGATTGAAGGTAAAATAGAGTTTAGAGAACTTGTGGGGGAAGGTACACATGCAGAAATGTTTATTACTATTGTTGGCAGTGGTAAACAATTCACATATGCAGTCGTGCCGTGAATGCAGCTGTGAAAGATTTTGATTTGCTAACATGACTCGGTGTTAAAAAACAAATAGAAAATATGTCAGGTATGCCTCTGATTGTTGAAAAGAAAAAAACTAAAAAAGTGTTTAAATGAATATAGATAACAGAGTGAAAGATCAGGAAGGATTCCTACCAGTCACTCACTGGTCAGTGGTGACCCTTGGGGAGGAGAGTGAAATTTGGAAGGGTGACTTCACACTTTATTTTGCGTAATGCTTAGGTGCTATTTAATCTCCCTCTCCCTTTCCCTCAGCAACTGTGCATTATTTTTGTAATTTAAAAGATTTTTAAAATACAAGTAGAGCGTAACTTTAAGTGTAGTTTTTTTTTTTTGAAAAGATTAATAGCTCTTTGTATTTTTGTACAGTTATCAGTATGTCTTTAATGGAAAACAGTGTATTTTAAGTCATACTTTTTTCTCTGAATAATGTGTCCTTGGATGTGTAACTTAGTTTTCACTATAAAATGTGAAAGTTGAACTAAACAATTGGTTTCAAAAGAATGTCTTCAGTCCTGAATGAAATAATAACTTGAAAGCTCAGTTTTTAAAACAGATAAAGGGATCATTGCTGTGGTTGAAGGGGATTAAGGGTCTGTAAGCTTAGGACAGCAGGCACAGAAGTGCCTCATTGAAATCTGGATCTCTACAGAACATGGCTAAATATTTACTGATCTCTAGAGTACCTTTCAGATATTAAAACAAATATTTCAGATATTAAAACTGATATTTCTGTGAATTTCCTATGCATGTTAGGACTACATTCTGTTTTAAAACAAACACCAGGTGGTGCTCTAACTCTGTTTAAAAGAGTCAAATGGTGGTATATTTTTACAGCATCAGAAGCAAGTGATTGAGGTTATCAGTTAAAAAAAAAATCGTCGCCTGAAGTATGTAAATGTATATGTAAATGAAGTATAGTGACCACTTTTGGCATAGAATCCTATGATCATGTGGTGATACTTTCAGAGTTGTTCAGTGAATGCATACTAGGCATTAGGGACTAGCAGGTGACAATTTGCTGATGAATGACTGATTTGGGAAGAATTTCTTATTACATAAGCCTTTTCTCAGCCAATTTTAGTTAGTCTTCCTCTGTACCAAAACACAACTGCCAAAACTGGAACAAACTAGAACGAAAGCATATGTGGGCTGAAACAGAGGCGCAAAAGCAGACTTTGGGTATGATGAGAGTGTAATGCCTGCATCAGGTGAACTAAAACTATTTGGTTTTTTTTTTAAACCCATTTTTTTAAAATACATATTGTTGTAAAATGGCAGTTGGAAGGCTAATTGTACCAAATAATGTTTGCTGTTCATGTGTAAAGGAATGAGATTTAAATCTTCACTAGCAATATCTAAAATTATTTTATGAGGGGTTTGTTTTAATTGAAAATATTCAAATAGGTAAAATTTTAAAAATATGAAAGGATTTACAGTGAAAAATTCTCTGTCCCACCCTGTTCCCCAGCAACCAAGTTCCCTTTTCTATAGGCATCAGATACACACCATTTGATACGCATTTAATTCCTTTGGAGTGACATTAATTGTACTTGTATGCCTTGCTTCAACTGTTACTATTGGCTTACATTAAAATATACAGTATAAAACTGTGCAGTTAATATGTGACATTATTTGAAAGATTAATAACTGATCTAATTCTAGATCAGTGCTGTCTAAAAGGATTACAATGGAAGCCACATGTAATTTAAAATTTTCTGTTAGCTACATTAAAAAGATTTTTAAAAGGTAAAAATAATTTTAATACATTTTATTTAGCCCAATATGTTCAGTATATCAACATGTACTCATTATTAAAAAATCAGTAATTTTTTTTGTGCTGTGTATTGGAATCTGGGATGTGACACTGATTTGAAACACTCAGACAACATACAGCATATCACAATTCAAAATAGCTACATTTCAGGTGCTTAGTAGCAACATGGGGTTAGTGGCTATTATATTAGATAGCATAGTTTAGGTGAATATATCTATTATTTATAGATTCCCAAGGTATGAACTGTAGGCTACTTTAATGAATACTTCTGGATATATAATGAGTCCCTGACACTGCCAGTTGTTTAGATCAACTGCTGGTTATAATTTGAGCAGAATTAGCAACATAAAAATGTATAACTTATAATTGTAACATAGCAATGTCTTATAATGTGTAATAATTCAAAATAAAATAAAATTAAGAATTCTGAGTTGTAACTTAAAACCCATAAAAGGGACCTTGGAAGTGTGTATTTTTTCCCCAAGGAGTAAAGTCTTAATATGGTACTTAGTTAAAAGGATCAACAAAATATTGAGCATTATTTAAAAATCAAAATGGACAGTGTTACCCTCCTTCAGATAAAGCCAGTGCCTTTTACTAGAAAACTATGTGTGGTTGGATAGTTGCTAAAAACATAAATAAGTGGTGAAGAGATGAGCACTAAAAATCATCAGAGATCAGGAGGTATTGCTCTTAAACTAAAAAGGTAAAAAGGAGTAAAAAGGATATGTTTAATAACTAAAATCTGTAAAATCATGTGCCAGTATAATGAAAAGCTGAGTAGACTTTAAAAATAGCTTTTTATGATGTAAATTTTGAAACATACATATTGAATAATTAACCCTTCATGTACCCATCATATGGCTTGAACACTTAATCAATATTTTGACATTATTTTTTAATGTATTCCTCAGCCCCCCTTGAATTTGCTGAAGTATTTTAAATCAAATTCTGAACATGTTATTTCACTCAGCTGTTTCACTGTGCATGTCTTACTGATAACTTTTTGACATAACCACCATGCCATTTTGACATAACCACCATGCCAAATTTAACAGTGATTCTTAATGTCAACACATACTAGTTTATATTTGAATTTCTCTAATTGTTTCAAAATCACTTTATTGCAATTAACTTGTTCAAATCAGAAGCCTAACAATGTTCACACTTTGCATTTGATTGACATGTCTTAAGTCTTTTTTTTGCGAATACCTGTCATCCCTTACATGTTTCCAAAGCCAAACTACGTATGTTAATCATCTAAAGTTATGTAACTATTACTCCAAAACCTAGATGAAACATTATCTCATACAGTTTTAGAGAGTCTGGTATCTGAGAATGGATGATTTTGGCTCAGGGTCATCTTATGAGGTTGCAGTTAAGATAATTGGTGGAGCTGTAGTCAGCTGAAGCTTAACCACAGCTGGAGGATTCAGTTCCTCACTATGTGGACTTCTCCATAGGGCTACTTGGGTGACCTCATGATATGGCAGCTTCCACCAGAGTGAGTGGTCAAGGTAGAAGATAGCTGTCTTTCACGACCTGTCCTCAGAAATGTCACTGTCATTCTGCAGTATTATCTTGGTATACATGTTAGCCTTATTCAGTGTGGCAGGGACTACACAAGGGAGCAGTTACTCATGTGCTTATTGCTTGTTCTTTGGTCATTTTTGTACTGAGGAGTTAACAAATGTTTCTGGTTTCTAAGAATATAAAAGGATACTAACCCATGTCACATGCCATACATTAGCAGAAGTCATTGGGGGTCATCATGGAGGCCGGCCGGTTACCATTCTGTGTAATAAAGTACATTTCCAGAAGTTTTACCATTATTCTTTGCTTCATCCTGTTCCGTTTTTCCCCTTAGGTAATTTCTGTCACTGGTTCTTTTTGAAAACGTACATAAAATATAACTTATGTATATAGTGATGCACTACATAATGACATTTCTGTCAACAGTGAACAGTATATATGATGTGGTCTCATACAGTTATAATGGAGCTGAAACATTTTTTGTTGCCTAGTGATGTTGTTTAGCCATTATAACTTAGCGGTAAGATACAATGTGTGTTTGTGGTGAGGCTGGTACAAACAAGCTTGTGTTACCAGTTGCATAAAAGTATAGCACATTGAGTTATGTACAGTTCATAATACTTGATAATGACTATGTTACTGGTTTGTATATTTACGATACCGTATTTTATCGTTATTTTAGAGTGTATGCCTTCTACTTATTAAAAAAAAAAAGTTAACTGTAGAAACGGTCTTTCAGAACGTATTCCAGAAGAAGGTGGCATTGTTGTTATAGGAGATGATAGCTCCATGTATGTTACTGTCCCTGAAGACCTTCCAGTGGGACAAAATGTGGAGGTGGAAGACAGTGATACTGGTGGTCCTGACCCTGTGTAGACCTAGGTTAATGCATGTGTTTGTGTCGTAGTTTTTTTGAAAAAAGTTTAAGAAGTAAAAAAAATTAAAATAAAAATTTTAAAAATAGAAAAAAGCTTATAGAATATGTACATAAAGAAAAATACTGGGCTGGGCGCAGTGGCTCACACCTGTAATCCTAGCACTCTGGGAGGACAAGGTGGGTGAATTGCTAGAGCTCAGGAGTTTGAGACCAGTCTGAGCAAGAGTGAGACCCTGTCTCTACTAAAAATAGAAAAATTAGCTAGATGTGGTAGCTAATGCCTGTAGTCCCCAGCTACTCAGGAGGCTGAGGCAGAAGGATCACTTGAGCCCAGGAGTTTGAGATGAGGTTGCAGTGAGCTATGATGACACCACTGCACTCTGGCTGGGGCAACAGAGTGAGACTCTGTCTCGGGGGAAAAAAAAAGAAAAATATTTTTGTAAAGCTATATAATGTGTTTATGTTTTAAGCTAAATGTTATAGAAGGAGTCAAAAAGTTAAAAAATGAAGTTGATAAAATATGTTACCTTTTTGCTAAGGTTAACTTATGGAAGAAATAAGATTTTTTAAATAAATTTAGTCTTAAGTGTACAGTATTTATAAAGTCTGCAGTAGTGTAAAGTAATGTCCTAGGTCTTCACATTTACTCACCACTCAGTCATTGCCTCACTCAGAGCAACTGCTAGTCCTGTAAGCTTCATGGTAAGTGCCCTATATAGGTGTGCCATTTTTTATCTTTTTTCCATATTTTTACTGTACCTTTTCTATGTTTAGATAGTTAGCATTGTGTTACAGTTATTTACACTATTCAGTACAGTAACATGCTGTACAGGTTATAGCCTAGTTGCAATAGGCTATACCGTCTACGTTTGTGTAAGTACACTCTGTGATGTTTGCACAATGGCACGTTTCTCAGAACATATCCCCATCATTAAGCAGTGCATGACTTTATCTTTTTGTGTTATTCAAAACATCACTATGTACAATGTTTGCTCTTTGCTTTCCTCACTTAATATATCTTATAGATTTCATCTTTCAAGTATGTAAAGATGTTCATCCTTTTTGTAACAGTTAAACATAGATTGCTTATATCAGAATACTGTGACAGAGTCACATTTGGACTTGAATGAAATGGGTTTAAAATAAGCACATTAAGTCGTCACTTAATGCTGATAATGGGTGATGAATATTTGTTGTGCGTTTTTTTTTTTTTTTTGTAAACAAATATTCATCACCCACTATTGCCAACTCCCATGCTTGGCACTGGAGGTTAACTGGGAGCACAGAATGCTTACTGCTAACTAGGAACTAAAAATCTAATGGGACAAATTACTTACTAATTTAGTCTAAGTGTACAATGTTTATGAAGTCTACAGTAGTGTACAGTAATGTCCTGGGTCTTCACATTTACTTCACATTACTTACTAAAGGAAAACATTACTGTACAATGGGGAAATTAAAAACATGTTAATATTGTGCTGCCATAAACATTCGGGTGCAGATGTTTTTATCATAGAATGTCTTGTGCTCTTCTGGGTAGATGTCTAATAATGCTATTGCTGGATCAAATGGTAATTCTAATTTTAGCTCGTTAGCTGGATTTTCAAGAGAATCTGTACTAAGACAGTGGATTACATCAGTGGTCCTACAAATAAATACCCCAAATGAAATTTACAGCGCTGTATTTCTCACTATCTAAAGTCAATAGAGACATATTTTTGTGGGTAATTAGGGTGAGTAATAATCCCTGGCATGCACTGATGTCACATTTATTAAGGCTTTCAGTGCTGTTTAATTAGAAAGAAGTTTAGCTGCAAGGTAAGGAGTTGGAAGGTGACTGCACTTGATTAGTGTAGTGGCAATGATAATTACAGGAAATGTTATGTGAGGTGTCTGCTTTTGACAGATTTGGAGACCTGGAACACACACAAATGATCAGAACAAATTTTCTCAATCTTAAGCATTCTGTGAGAAACCTCAAGAATTCTTTGGTAGTAGTGGAGGCAATGCTTAACTACTGCAGCAACATGAAGACTGTGCTGAAAATCAGGCCCACAATACATGATTGCAAGATTGGTAACTTTACAATGAAGACTAAACATGCAGTCTTGATATGTCTTAACCTGTATTTAAAAAGGGTAGGATCTTGAGATTAGCATAGGGATATGAGGGTGAATGGGATTGAGAATATGGAACACCCAAATTTTCCTGAATCTTCCTGGGGAGGCCTCATGCAATGACCTTGTCTACATCATGTATCTCATAAGGTGATGTTGTTTTCCTTAATATCTGCTGATACTATATGTTAAGCTCTAAATTTATAAGGATCAGGTCTCGGCACAGACCGAAGGGGGAAGTACAGCCCTGCTCAAGGAAAAAAATAATTAAAGCCTATTAACCAAGTGGCTGGCAAGAGGGGACATGGAGGGTTTAGTCTGGAGGTATGGGATGGTTTATAAAGACAGTTGAGATTCAGGCTGCTGTACAAGTTGTCTTACAATTGCATCATATAACACAGAATATTTTATTATACGCTAGATATCCACGGAGGATAGAGAGGCTAAATAACATTCCAAAGCATTCTTTGGAATGCTTCTGCGGAAGCTGATGGTTCCTAAGGTCCAGAATCAAAGCCAAGCATTATAATGTTTGTTTTCTAGGAAATGGAGAACAAGACATAGTCTACATGTGACTTTTTGCTTTCTATGGATTAAATTAAATATTTTTGGATTGCCTTTCACAAACATATTAAAAGACTTGAGTGGTCAAACTTTTGTTTTGTTTTGTTAGCCCAGGAACATTTTCAGGAAGTCTCTTAAATATAGTCACAATTATTTTATAACAGATATATTACTGATGTCATATAAGCTAGAACCAAATAAATCATTTGAGTATTTAGGTGAATATGATAAATCAATGAACACTTAGTTAAATTAGAATTGTACATGCTGATCTTCAACCTAGAGGACATAACGCTTTTATTGTACTACACTGTACCTAAGTGAAAAGATCAATGTCTCTTTAGAAACTCTCTTATTCATTCCTTCACATTAATGAATGTCTGATCTACCAGGTACCAGCACAGTCCAAGGCCTTAGTATTAGAATGGAGCACAAGACAGACACTATTACTCCCATTTTAGAATTAACCCACAATGCACACTGCCGTGACACACAAATCACATATAAATACCATGAAAATGTTCCACCCTGGAGCTATACAACAATCCTTGCATTTTGAATATTAAGTCTTATGTGGTATCAAATATATAGTAAATAAAAAAGAGAAGTTCAGATAATGATCAGTTCTATGAAATAGAAAAATTAAAAAGTCAATGGGACAAACAGTGAGTAGATGGAAGAAGTGTCCTTTATCTAGAGGGGTCAGCGGAGAGCCAGTTCAGCTCATGTGAGAAGGCCTAGCAGTAGGAAAATCTAGGGACGATCATGCTGAGCAGAATTAATTGCCAGTGAAAAAGCCCAGAAGTAAGATAGAGCTAAGTTTGAAATGTTTGAGGGCCAATTAAAAAAAGAAAGGTAATTCTGTTACAAGTTGGAAACCAGGTAACAGTATTGCTATAAGAAAGTAGAGAAAGAGGAAAGGTCCAGGTCATGCAGAGTGTTATATGTTGTAGAAAGGAATTTATATTCTATTTCAATTGCGCTGAAAATCCACTGATTCATTTTAAGCATGTAATATGATCTGATTTGTGCTATAAAATTATGACCCTATTTTCATTGAGGAGAGGAAACTGTAGGGGAATTGAGAAGAATGAGACCTGTTGGGAAGTTGACTAACAATTTTCAGCCCTGAGCAACTGACTGGTGAAATTATTGAGTTGGAGAAGGCTGAGAAATTAAAAGGTGTTGCAGTGTAGGAGATTTTCCTGAGGATATAATTTTGCAATGTACATATGAAAGTAGAAATACCAAGCAACATGTTAGCTAATATAAGGTCAAAGCTCAGAAATAAAATGATAAATTCTGAAATATTGGATACAAATCACTTGTGGTTTGGAGATTGGTAAAGAAGACTAGAGCCCCTAGGATTGAGCCTGGGTATTCAAGTATATGACCAAAGGGAATCAAAACTTTAAAAAGGCAGTCGGTGAGTTAAAAAGTAAAAGAGTGTTGGGGTGCAGAGAACAATACCCCAAAGTTTGGTGCTTTTACATGCTGAGCACATTAAATTAAAGGAAACTGGAGGGGCTTCGACCAAGTCTGCCGCAGAACCAAGGACTTCTTAGTCTTCTCTTATTTTCTCCCACCCAGCCCATCTCCAAGTACAAGGAAGGTCTCCCTGGAATTTTCTTATTTGAATAATAAAACTTTTTTCCACCCTCCCTAGGAATCTCATCAAATAACTAAGAAAGATTAACCAGAAAAGAAGACATTAAAATCACCATGTCCAGATAGATTTTTATCTATTCTTCCTAGGGAAGCTCAAAGAGAGATTACCTGGGAGACTTTCCCTACATAATAAGTCGACCTTTGTTCATAGTGGAGTTTTGCCCCTTACCTAATTTACTAGCCCCATTCCCTTTCCTAAGAGAATCCTTTACACGATAACGTATGCCTCCTGCCATTTCCCCTAAAAACTACTTACTATTCCCCTAAAGTTGCCTATAGTCCCTTACTTTCCTTTCCCCTATGAAGACAGTATTTAAGAACCAATCATCTGGCCCTTTCTTAAGTCTCTTATTTGAGGGACTCTTACGTCCATGTGCAAGTCAATAAATTTGTATGATTTTTTTTCCTCCTATTAATCTGCCTATTGTAAGTTCATTTTCAGTGAAACTACAGAGGTAGAGGGGAAGCTTTCCCTATGTGCACCTAAAAGGACAAGATATCACAGAACCCTGGAAACCTAGAAAACACATTTTAAGAATGAGGTAGTGATAAACTATGTTTAAAATACTGTGACATTAATATAAGGGCAAAGAATAGAATATTGGAGGCAAAGTTTCTCCATTTCCATAAATGGTCTTATATTATCTCAAGCCAAAAACTTGGAGTCATCGCTAACTCTACTGTCCTCACTCCACATCCCATCCATCAGTATAGAATGCTGCATCTATTTTAAAATACATATTCGTAATGAGAACATCTACTGTATTCTAATGCCATTATCCTGGTCCGAGCCATAATAGCCTTTTGAGTGGTCTCCAAGTTTCCATTCCAATCCTCTTTCGTTCTATTCTAAACAGCATAATCAATGTGCTCCTATAAAATTCTAAGTTAAATTATGAATATATCCTGCTCAAAATCTCCCAGAGGCTCTTCATCTAATTAGAGTACCACTAAGATTTTTACAATGTCCTACCAATCCCTTGATCTTCTAGCCTCTGTCACTTCTCAAACCACCTGTCCTACTATATTCATCTTCCCTTATTTCACTCCAATTACTCTAGTCACTTCTGTTCCTCAAATATATTTAAAAAAAAAAAAAAACAAAAAACAACAAAAAATAAACCTCCTGTTTCAAAGTCTTCTCATTTGTTTTTCCCTTGTCCTGCAATGTGTTTGTTTCAGAAAATGGTAAGGCTTTCCCCTCTTTAGGTCTTCATTTAAAGACAATTTTCTAGGTGAGATATTCCTTGACCATTGTGGTAGGCAGAACAAAGGCTCCTTAAGAGCATCCATGCTCTAATCTTCATGACCTGTGAATATGTTACTTTATATGACAAAAGGGACTTTCTAGATGTGATATATGCCACTGACCTTGAGGTCAGGAGATTATCCTGGATTATTTGGATGGACACACTCTGATCACACAGGTCTTTAAAAGAGGAAAACTTTCCTAACTTCAGTGAGAGAGGGAAGGCAAGAGAGATGGCGGTGTGAGGGGTGCACATGCCTTTGTCAGCTTGAAGATGGAGGAAGGGGCCGTGAACCAAGGACTGGGCTGGCCTGTAGGGGACAAAAAGGCAAAGGAATGGATTCTATCCTAGAACCCTCAAAACAAATGCAGCCCTGACAACAGCTTGTAATAATTCAATCGAAACGTGTCAGATTTACGATGTGAAGAACTGTAAGTTATTGAATTTCTGCTACTTTAAGCCACTAAATTTTGGTAATTTGTTAGAGCACCAGTAGAAAACTAGTAAAGCCATGCTATATAAAATTGCAACTTTTCCAATCTCCTGCTCTTTTTTCTGCCTTATTTTTTTCACAGCACTTACATTCTTCTAAATCTATTTTTAATTATTCATTTCATTTATTTTTTTTATTCATTTCATTTATTGATGGGTTTTATCATTAGGTTTCAAGTAAAACAAAGCAGAAATTCTTGTCTCTTTCCCAGTTTATAAAAATGTTCTACTATACTTCAAAATTCTTTTTAAAATTTGCTATTGATACATAATAATTGTACATATATACAAGGTACATGTGACATTTTGATACATAAATGGAATGTGTAATGATCAAAACAGTGTATTCAGGATACCCATCACCTCAAAAATTATTATTTCTTTGTGTTGGGAACATTTCAAGTCTCCTCTTACTTTGAAATATACACTATATTGTTGTTAACTGCAGTTAATATACTCCAACCAGGTTTTTATTCCCACCATTTAAGTAAACTTGTTGCAGCTTTGCTATCCCCAAGTTGGAAATTCAATAAACATTTTTAAATGTTCATTTTCCTTGACTACATAGAAGTCAAAACTCACCCGAGAACCATGTTTTTGTTACCGAAACACTGTTGCCTCATTTTCCATGATACCACATTCTCAATTAATTCCTTCTTTTTTCACTAAAAATCTTCAAGTAAAATTTCCTTAAGGACCCAAATTAGGTTCCTATTTCTTTCTGCACATACTCACTTTAGCTAGCCTCATTCACTGCCACTTTAATCGCACCACCTGTATCCTGAACACAGGATATAGGCCTGTTTTCTGGGCTCCAGTCATCCATATCCTGATGTTTACTAAGCATTCCTACTTGACTCCACAAAGGCTTCTCAAATTCATCCTCTCCAGTTTGAACTCTGAAATCTTGCTGATTGAATGAAGAAAGTGATTTTATATATTTACTCCAAAGTTTATAACTCAATTAAGTCTTAGAATCACCAGGCACATTATACTATACTAAGAAGATTTCTATAGGACAATAAAAAAATTCAGACTGTGCTAGAGTCAAGTATGGGTTTAACACCATATTAATAGAGTGAAAATCATGTCTTCCTCCAAACACATTGTTTTCCATCTATCACCTGGACTAGAGGATCTTTCTCCACTCTCACTTTTAGTATACTCACTGTTATTGGAGATTGAGAAAAAGGAAGGTAGATTAGGGTCAATTAATCTGTTCCCTTTAGAGCATACACTTTTATTGAAACTGCCAGTTAGAATGATATTCCATTTTGGCTGTCAGGTCTTTTACCTTGGCCTTACCTTCCTGGGTTAAATGACTATCAGTTCTTCGGAAACAACCTGTCATTGATAGCAGGTGATGCAGGGAACTAAGAACTCAGACATTTCACTGGTGGAATGCTACTGTTGCTAGATTCATTTAGAGGAGAAATTAATTGTGTTTCTCAGCATCAAAGAAGAAGCAGCACTACTGAAATAGAAACAATATTGAAATACAGTGAAACGATTTATAGGTGAGAAAACACATTACATATCATAGCCCACCTCTTAATTAAAACCTAAGTTGGTTAATGATTTTCTTTAGGTCACATTGTTAGACAAGTATAATTTGAACTAGATTTTTCTGAATTTTTATAAATTGATTTTCTACCAAACTATTATTTTGTTCTTTTTAAGCTGTATGCAAAGAACTCATCTCTACCCACACACATGAATGCTGGGATGATAATAATAGCAATCATAATATTTATCAAACACTTATTATGTGTCAGGCTTTATACTACACACTTTATATGTTTTATCCTATTTAATTTTTACAAAAGGTATAAAAATAGATACTATTATATTTTAATTTCAGAGGTAAACAAAAGTTGACACTAAGATTTTAAATAACTTTTTAATAATCATACAGTAGTATATGACTCAAATGAATCCTGGAAGTGGGAAGTTTTTCTCACAAAGGGAAGGTCATATGGGCAATATGATCAGTAGGATTGTCATGTTGATTTTTAGAACTCCCATATGAGATGCAGAGACTTCCAATTCCTCATCTTATAAAGAGAATTAAAAACGTTTGCAACCCAAACATTTTCCCTTGCAATAATTAAGGTATCACACTGTCCTGTTGCTCTCAGACTTTCTCTGACTATATAAGCAAAACCTACTTAGAGGAAGTGGTGGATTTAGAAGAAGTGTATGTATCTGTGTGTTTCCGTGTGTATGCAGTGTGACAGCACTCTTAATGGAAAGACATATACATGTCAAAGAGGGCTATGTAGTAGAAAATAAGCAACTTGAAAATATTAAAATATTGTTTGTATATGTTTTATTTTTATTTTGGATCTCTTGGATTGATTGCCTGACTCTCTTACTTCATATACACATTTCATATTATTTTATTATGTTTATATACTTTGGGATATTTTACCAAATTGGTCGTCCAACAAACCTATTATTATATTTTAATTTTAATTTTTTTTTTAATATTTCAAAAGCCATTTCTTCTGACATTATTCTATTTCTACTTTCATACAACACTTTTCACTGTGAATCCAAGATATCTCTGAATTTTTTCTAGTAACTTAAATTTTTTAATTAAAAAAATTCTCTTCTTATTCCTCACGTATCTGTTTTTTATTTTATGTCAACAGTTCTGCCTTTTAAAATTTAATATTTTACCTTTAATTTCTGACTTTTTTCAAATGCCTGATAAATATTTTGTCTTTTAATGAAATCTTAGAGAAAGATTGGCCCACAGTAAGTCAATAGTTAGGTAATTCTTTTAAATTATTATTTTAAATTGTAATTTTTCTTGTAGTAATAAATAAAAACTTGGTTACATAGACGGTTGCCTTTACAGTGAGCACTGGAGGTACTAACCTTTATGTTCAGGTTTATCCAAATACCAAGATAAGAAAGCCTATTCTCAAGTTAGCAACACCCATACTAACTGTTCACTCTTTCCCCAGAAAGATTATATAATGCATCAGAAAAGAATAGTATTTTTTTTTCTTGTGGTAGGCAAATTCCTGGCTGTCCTGCAGTCTCTAAATAAAGGCAGGGGTGGGAAGTGTGAATGTATAATATACTGTTATGTAAATGGCATTCAAGTTTTCAGTTAGTATTCCTGATTTCTGCCTCCACCTCTCACTCTTTCCCTGTGACAAACCTGCTGTCTCCAAGTCCAGAGTTCTTAGGTTCCCAAAGGAAACTCAGTTTCTTTATTCCTCTCAGCATTTTCCATTAGCCTATGACTTTCTCTGTTTTGAATCACCAATAACCTATCATCTACTTTTCAAATTCTAGAAATTGGTTAAAAATTCTTACCTGTTGAGATGCTCCTTTAATTGCATGAAATCATGCTTGTTAATCACTAGTCTATTGATTTAACCTGACTGGGAAATAGGAATGTTATGAAACATGGACTTACTCTTCCGTTTCACTCTAGAAGTCACCTTAAGGATATTTATGCCTTTAAACTTCTATTGTTCTTCCAGCTTCTAAATCAAATTATAGAGACCTGGAAAGAACATTACTCCAATTCTTACAACAAAGTTCAAAGGTAGCTGGGCTCACTTTATATTCAAAAATTTTTTAACACTCTGGAGAGAAGAGGTCACAGAGCAACCACTGACATGAAATCTTTGAGACACAATACATGCAATGAAAGAAGAAATGTTAGGACTCATTCACCTGAGGTAGGAAAATAAGAAGAGTTTAGCTCAAATAGTTGTACATTGTCAAAAGCTGAGTATTGGCTGGGAGGACAGTGCGGAACCACTGGAGGCTGAAGATATCGGAGCCCACACCCTCTTGAACACTTTCACCACCACCTCCACTGAGTAATCAGAGAAAAAATTGGAAAAAAACCCCACATGATGGGGTAGGAGAAAGTAGCTATCCAGGAGGGGAAAGAAACTCTATGTGGATCCTCTTCCTTGTCCGCAACCGGAAAAAACACTCTTTGGGAATGAAGGGCAACCAAGACTGCTGTCCTTAGGATATTGGTGCAAACACATTAAAGGGGAAATAAGATATCAGGGTTAGAAAGCAAACAAAGATTAAAAAATATTCATTGGAAAGCAGACGGATTATACATTGGGCCCACAGCTATAGTCAGAGGAAGGGCAGCAGGATGAAGAAGGTTATTTGCCCAGACTCAGGCCCATTATTCTGGGTCAATACTGAAACTTAACTACAAATTAGAGAATGCACTCCCACAACCACACTGCACCATTGAGTGAAGAAGCCTCAAATTAAAAGTAACTGTAGAATACTGTTGAGAAAGGAATAGGAGAAGAAAAAGCACGCAAAAAGACTCTGAGGCCCACCACAAGGGGAAGGGTTAGGACTCAGAATTAAAGAGGCTTTGCTTTGGAAAACAAAGTGTTTCCACAGGAATTTGAAGCCTGTGGTATGCTACTGGTAACCATAACAATAACACTACAAAACCAGTCCATGACTTAACTACATTGATGCATACTTATTCCCTTAAGACTTAGTGGAGAGGTGTTACCATCTCCAAGAACATACATCATTTACTTTGAACTCTGTTTTCCTCCATATGATGTCAGCACTAACATGAAATATGATGCAAATGTAAAAGCAAGAAAAATACACTAAGAATAGACAAAGAAATATCTGAACCAGATTCATGTGAGTGACACAGATGTTGGAATTGTCTGACAGGGAATTTTAAATCATTATAATAAATCTATTAAAGATTCTAACTTAAAAGATGGACAAAAAATAAGATCAAATGGGTGATTTCAGCTGAGGGATGGTGACCAAGAAGGGATACAATTAAAATGATAGAAATAAAAACCCAACAACTAAGAAGAAGAATGCCTTTCATAGGCTCATCAAGAAATTTGATACAGCCAAGGAAAGAATCAGCGAATTTAAAGAGAGGTCAATACAAATTGTACACATTGAAACACACGATGGGGCAAAGACAATGGGAAAAAAACAGAAAATTCATAAGTTGTGGAAAAATATTATGTGTTTTCATTTAGGTATGATAGGAATCCAAGATGGAGAAGAGAGACTAAGGGAGAGGGAATAGGTTTTTTTAATAACCATAAGAACTTTCCAAAATTAATGATAGTCAACATAACACATATCTAAAAAACTCACAGAACATTAATCAGGAAAAAACAAATGAGCATCTTAAGTATATCATACAAAAATTCTAAAAACAACAGACAATGAGAAAATCTTAAAGATAGCCAGAGAAAAACAAACATCACAAAGAAGCAAAGAAAACCATGTCAGAAATTATGCAAGCCAGAAGATAATAGAAGGGCCTTTTCAAATACTGAAAGAAAAAATTCAAATATTGTTCATTCTATATATCTAATATTTTTGATAACACAACAAAGTGACAATAATCAACAATAAGTTAGCGTGTAGTTTAAAATGAAAGAGTGGAATTGGAATGTTTCTAACAGAAAGGAAACTGAGGTGATGGGTAAATGTCTGAGGTGATGGATACCCCAATTACCCTGATTTGATTAATGCACATTATATGCATGTATTAAAACATCACATGTATCCTGCAAAGATACACTATTACGTACCCATAATAATTAAAAACTAAAAATTAAAAATAAATTATCACTGGGCCATAAAAAGGAATGCTACAATGTGAATGAACCTTGAAAACATGCTAAGTGAAAAGACAGTCACAAAAGACTACATATTATATGATTCCATTATTATCAGATATTTGGAGTAGGCAAATCTACAGAAACAGAAAGTCATTTAGTGATTACCTGGGGCTGGCAGGAGGGAGAACAGTGAGTGACTGCCAACGAATATGTGTTTTCTTTTGGGCATGATGAAAATATTTTATAATGAGATTATAGTGACGGGTGCACAGCTCTGTAAATATACTTAAATTATGGAATTACACACTTTAATGGGTAAATTTATGGTATGTAAACTATATTTTAATAAAATTGCTAGAAAAAAGACACAAAGATTTTTTTTTGCATTTTCTTATATTAAATTTTATATTTTGCCTTTCACATTTAGGCTGGAAATTTATGCTTTCAACTAGAAACCTATACCCAGAAAAAATAGCTTTTAATAATGAAAGAGCAATAAAGCTTTCCTCCAAAAAACAAAACAGCACAGATTCAACAGGACTTCTCTACAAAAAGATTAAAAATATTCTTAAGGCATAAAAATATGATGTCAGATTGATATTTGGTTCTACAAAATATGAAGAGCTCTAGAAATGGAATAAATGAAGGCAAATGGATTATTTGTCTTACTTTTAAATGCAAAAGATAACAGTTTGCTTGACTGTATGCATTGCCTGTTTACAAGATAGGTAAAAATAAAGATCATTACAAAAATATCAAAACAATGAGAAGGAGGATTGGTCATATACTGCCTTGATTCTTACACTACATATGAAGCAGTATAATACTCAAGGTAGACCCTCATTGTATGAACATGTATATTGTAAATGCTCAAGTAAAAGCTAAACTTTAAGTCAATAGAGGAGACAAATAGGATTTTTATCAATAGCACTGGAGAATGGTACATAAGAGAAAAAAGAGAAAGAATAGATGAAACACGTAAAGTACGGCCAAAAAGATGATAGGTACAATTTAATCATATCCTGAATCACATTAAAAGTAAATGATTCCAACACTCCATATAAAAGCATAAATGATCAGATTTGATTTTTAAAAAACACAGGGATTAAATGCATATCATAAAAATAAAACTTACTTTGAATTTAAAATTAAAATTAAAAAGATAAATATAATACCATATAATCACAAATCAAAAGAAACTTGAAATAGTAATATTAATATGCAAAGAAATGAAATTTATAACAAGGAATACTATCAGTTATAGAAGGCAGATTACATAATAACAAAAGGGGCTACATCTCTAAGATGACATATAAATCCTAAATTTTTCTAAACCTGATAATAGAGTGTTCAAATTCTTAAAGCAAAATCCAGTTACAAATGAAAGGAGAGATAGACAAATTCACAATTATACTTGGAGATTTCAACATCCTTCTTTTAGTAATCAATAAAAAAAAATAGTTAGAAACTCAGGAATGTTATAGAAAACCTGATATTTACAAAATAGTCCATCCTCAAACAAAATAATATCTATTGTTTTACAGTGAATACAAAACACAGCACATCACTAGCAAAGATTATATGCTGCCCCAATAAAAAACATCACTAAATTTAAAATGAAACAAATCAAACAAATACGCTTTTTGAGACACAATAGAATTATGCAATAACGCTTATCTAGAAATGTGTCCAAATATTAACGAATTATCAATATACACCTAATCAACTTTTAGATCAAAGAGGAATTCTCAAGGCAAATTTTGAAACATATTCAAACTGAATGAAATTGAAAATAGAACATACTAAAATTTGTGGGAAACAGCTATTAATTAATCAGTGTTATGCATGTGTTTTTATATGAGTCTGTTTAAGGGGCTCGATAATAAAATATGTTTCATTGTTCATTACCTTAAAAATTATTTGATCTTTTATTTTAATATAATATTAATGAATGGATGGTACATAAGGTAGTACAGACAGGCCCACTTGTGAGTGTGTAGTTTGTGTATGCATGGATGGAGAGGATTAAATTATTAATCTATAAAGGCCTTTTAATTTTTTCCATGTATTTATAACAAGTTAAAAGCTTGATATGCATTAATCCAGCACTTCCCTTAAACCTACATATTATCTCTTATTCTTATTAGAATAAATTACTTTCTAGTAATTTAATTGGTTTAATATTCTATTTCTGTACATATATGTTAATAAAAGTATAAGATATGTAACTGCACATAAATTATGTATGTGTAATTACAAATAAAATTTGTGTTTGCATACATATTCAAGCTAAACATAAAATTAGGCTTGATAGCTCTTCAGTGCACAGAAATAAAATTCTTGAAGAATTAAGAGGTTCATTCATTCATTCAAAAAATATTTCTTTACCACATTTTCCAAAATTCTGAATTTACAATTCAGAGCAGTGAACAGAGCAATATGTATGTGTATATATCTATATATACACACACACATACACATATATATTTGTCTCAGAGATTTGTGTTTTAAAGGGGGAAGACAAAAATAAAATAAACAAGGAAGTGATATAGTATATTTGAAAGAAATAAATACTTACAAAAAAGAAGAAAAACATGGAAGGGGTGTAAATATCGCAGTTGTGTGCTAGAGATTGTTGCTACAATTTTATATCGGGAGGTTAGGAAATGCTTTCTGAAGAAAGTAGCAAAGTGGCTTTTGATAGTGGTTGGAAAAGTCAGGGAACAAGCTGTGTGGACATTTGAAGGAAAGCATTGTCTACAGAGAGAGGGACAGGTCCTGAACCAGGAGAGTGGCTGGCATTTTCTGGGAATATTAGGAAGATCCCATGAAGGTGGAGAGTGGGGTGCTGACCGAGGAAGACACATGAATTCAGGGGATTAAGAGTTGGAGGGAGGAGCCAGTAATATGGACACTTTAGGCTTTGTAAAAACTTACAAAAACTTGGGGACATTTTCCTTATCCTTCAAAAAAGAAAGATCAAAAAGAAATATATCAATTACTAAAATGCTCTTCTCATGGAAATTTTATAATCAGTTTTTATTTACACATTAATGCTTAGGAGTAGTAGCTAAAGGATGAACTGTAGTCAAAGGAGTAGAACAAAATCTGGTAGACTTCAATCGTGCCTAATGCCAAAAGCAGAGATTTAGAATGTTTTATATGGTGGAGGCTATTACAATTAGAATGTAAGAAAAAGAAATTTTTCAAATTTCTCTTTTTGGTAATCAATGAATAAAACAAGAGAATACATTCTCAAAGTTGTTTTTAAATTAAACTCAATGATTCTATAGTTAATTATATTAAAATTTAGTTTTCACGTTTGAAATTATCATGATAAATTAATAATAGAATATCTTTTCTTCAGTGTGAAATGCACTCTAATCAAAATTTATCAGGCATGGACTTTGATATGAAAACCAAAATTATTAGCCAAAAATACTTAATTTTTATGGTTGAATTTCAATATATATTGTAAAATAAAGTAGTAGGGTAGAAATATCACTAGTCCAATAAGAACTGTGGGGGAAAAGAAGTTAAAGGTGTGAGGATTTTTCTTCTGGCTTGAAACCAGAGTGAGACTTCAAAAACTCATAACCCTTGTTTTTTTTCTTGCATTAAACATTGTCAAAACTTTCCATTGCCCTTAAAACAAAGTCAACACTATGTAATATAGTCTTATAGAAGCACAGCCTATTTATCTTGCCTGTCTTATTTTTCTCCATCCCTAACATTTACTTCCTCTCACATTCTGAGCTATGGTTATATTGAAAACCTCTCAGCTCCAAGCATAAAATGTCTTTGTATTCTCAAACAAGCATTTTTCATCTGTCTCAAATTATTTTGACCCTTATATTTCAGTTATCAGATTAAATATAATCTTTACTGATCATCCCTTGACTGATGTGGTCAGATATATTTTTAGATATAATTTGTGAATCTTTTTTTCTTCCTCTCTTACCACATTTTCTTTCTTTTTCTGCATAATTAGCATAGCAGGTCTCATGCCTTTCTGCCCCAGGGGAGTTGTCTGCCAGGGGGGAAAATAAATAGAACAAGTCAGCAGGACTTCTGGGCTTTTGTCTTCAAAACTTAAAATCATCAAGGAAGGTTAGGGTTGTCAGTAAAATGGTGTATATTAGTAGAAGGAAGAGAATAAGCCCAGCCAGGAATCATATGAAAAAATTACACCATTCAAGGAGAAGCACGATAGTAGTGCTGGATGTGTACATCTCAGCACCTGGACTTCTTTTGCTTCCATTGTCCAAGTAAGAGCAAAACTAGAGCTAGCTTATGCTTTGCAATATCCTGGAGCTAAAGAAAGTTCAAGAATCATAATAATGTTCATTATAGAGACTCGAAACATGTTCTTTGACTGGATGATTCATCAGAGTATAAAGGCAGAGCAGAATAACACTAGATGTAACAAGGCAGCATCCCCCAAGGGCTTGGAGCCATTGAGGGCTTGTAGAAAGAATTAAATTAATTTACAGGAAATAAGGTGACATTTCTTATACCTGTGTTCTTTGAGACATATTGATAATAGTAATATATGGCCCCATAGTAATCTGTGACTATTATAATAAAATTCACCACATTAGATGTCTATTGCTTAATTGTTTGTGTTTTCCCTTAGAAAGGGGACAGTTTGGGATTGTTCCCCAGTTTATTTTGCTTTACATTTTGTCCCCAAATGCCTAACAATAAGTGGCAATTAAAGACCTTATGTTTTAGTAACAGGATAAATTATGAATTAAAAATTTGACCACCTGGGATGAATTTCAGTTCAAATAACATTATTGTTACTAGAAATTTTAGAAAACATCTAATTCAGAGTTTTATATCTGCCATCTAATAATCACTTCTCTCTGTGTTACCTATCCACCTCTTTTTAAAACTGCAACCGCATACCTTACTGGCCATGGCCTTGTAAAACACTCAAAGTAGTGCATACATTTTATTTACTTTCATCTATATTGAAGAATAATTTTCTCCCTGATGAGATTTTAAACCTATTAAGAAAGAAACAAACATATGAAGATCAATTTGAGAAGATGATACGTATCTATGGACAAGTGGGCCTCATAATGCACTAGCTGTTGTAGGGCTTCCACTTCCATAAAGTTTTCACGTGATGAATGGAGAGGAATCCATGTAATCAGCAGGCAGGTAGCTAAGAGTAGGAGACAGTTGTTGAGTCAGGAATTTCTATTTCATTATTTCCAAATTTACCCATTAAGTGTGTCAGAAACAAGGCTCTTCTTTCTTACAATCACTAAAGGCTAGGCAGAAGGTTGAATGTATTGCCATTGTGTTTGCATGAGCATCAAACTTTCACAATGGGGTTTAGCATCTGGAAAGAAAATTCTGGGATAACAGTGAATTGCTACTTCAAGAAACGTGGCCAACCGACTCTCTTGATGTCCCAGAAGATGATATTTTATTAGAGAAATATAAACATTGATAACTCCAAGTACAAAGAAACTTTAGACATTCCTTAGTCCATTTATTTAATTTATAATATATCTTACTCCCTTATGTATACACAAGAATGATACATAATGAATATCTAGGTCTAGCTAAACTTGAAAGTGTCCTTTCTGTAAGACTACAATAAAAATGCAACATGATCAGAATTTTTCCATAACTGGGTTTGTAATTTTTTTCTACTAATTAGTGTTAAACATAAGATAATGGAGTGCCTTGTAATTGATGGCATCTTATAGTAAAGGAAATAAGATAGTTCATTGAAATATACGTGTAATTAATGAGTCAATATCAAATGGGAGTAGTACTTAGCATTTCAAAATTAACAAAAATACAGGCTCTTTTGAACAATTGACTATGGATATTAATTTAATTCATATCATCTAAGTTGATAAAAGAATACAGAAAATGCTATTTGAAATAAGAATCATAAGAAACATGCTGAAAATTTTGCCTATTAATAACAGTTACAAATCTTCTATTTAATAAATTCTGGCTCTCAAAACCTAGTTCTGTCTTCTAGAAAGAGAAAGTATGAAGACCCATTTTATTTTTATTTTTATTTTATTGTGGAAAAAAAAGCTTTTGAAAAACTTCCATTTCTATATTTTGCCCATGTTTTGATGGGGCTATTTGCCTTGTTCTTGTTGATTTGTTTGAGTTCTTTGTAGATTCTGGATATTCGTGCTTTATTGGATGTATAGTTTGAGAGTATTTTCTGACATTCTGTATATTGTATATTTACTCTGTTGATTATTTCGTTTGCTGTGCAGAAGCTTTTTTTTAAACTTAATTAAGTTCAATTTATTTATTTTTATTGTTGCTCTATTTGCCTTTGGGCAAAGATATATAAGAGATTTATTTCCCTATTTTTTCAACTCTTATGTAGATTTGAGATTATTTTCCAAAGAAAATATACAGACATACACATTTATATGTATGTAAATATATATATAAAGAAAAAGAGAGGAATCGTATGAATAACAAAAAGCCCAAACAAAACCTTCATTTTAAAAAATTTTAATATTAATCTTTCAGTAGACCAATTGCATAGATTTTTTATATTTATCACTACCTTTAATATACACTTATGCTTTTTTCTGATATGCCATAATTGTCTAATAAACATACTAAAGTGGATAGCCTCATATGATCTAAGAACACTTATTTAAAAAATAAATGAATAAGCGAATGAGTAAGTTGAAAGATGATAAACATGCTTGATCTTTAGGGATGTTGAGCTCCACATTGATGAATAAAGATTCAATCAATGAGTGCTTGATTCCTTCTCCAGAACACTTCTCAACTAAATTGTTTTATTAAACAAATTTACCTCAAATGTACTGCCTTCAACAGAACTGGGAGAATCCACAGCCATGTAAGGATGAGTTGATTTACCCTCAGTTAAAATTAAACTCATAATAGAAACAGTAAGACATTCAGTGTGCTTAAGAAGTGAGAACACTTTAAATGACCTAAAATTAATTTTGAATAATATAAAATCGTTGTATATTTAGTTTTTCAAATGGAAAATTCATTATTGCTACATGTACAAGTTGTACTGTGAATATAATGACATGCAACATACAATTACCTTTTTTGAATTGTGACAATTATATTCAACTCTGTAACTGTGAACTCTGATGATAATGCCTTTATGTGTTAAGACACAATTTAATGTATACATGATTTATATGTTTACCACGACCTGTTCATAAAAGCTCTAAAATTTTAGTTATCTTACTGTGGGTAGTCTTTTGCTGATTTTTATAATTCCATTAGAAATATTTCCCAAGGAGTTTTATTTTGTGATATCAAAATGGCTGTGAAGAGTTGTGAGGATATTGTGAATTTTATTTCCTTTATGTACCTTTCCTATTTGTCCTAATATCCATAACATTTTTTCTTTATCTTTGATTTCAGTATGTTACTAGAATATATTTTTGATTTGACTTTATTAAAATTTTCTGAAATATGGAGATACATGTCAATCTACAGATTCAAGCCTGCATGCTTTACAATTTTGAATGATTTTCTGTGCTATTTTATTATTCTCTAATATATGTACATCAGTTATCATATATTTGATTTTTATTGACTATCCTTTTTTATAACTATTATTCTTTTATGACATTTATCTTTTTCTTTTGTTCATCTGCATTCTGTGAAGTTTTCTCAAACTTTCTCTCCCAAATCATTTTCAATTTTCCTTTGGGTAAATGCTATACATTGTTAGATGTCATAAGCATTTTTAATATTTACATTTATAATGTTTATAATAATTAGTCTGCTTTTTTTCTGCCTTTATTTCAGATTCATAAATGAGAGAAAATTAAATTATATCACAGATTATCTAATGTTTTTGAAATGATTTTCTCCTATTAGTTTAATTTTTACATTATTCACAGCTCTCTCTCTCTCATTTCATCCTACATTTTAATGACCCATTAACATATAAAATATGTGTTCTTAAATATATAGTATTTTGGGTGCATGTCTTTTTAGTTTTCATACCTGCTATTGTACTATAAATTATCTTTTTCTTTTACTCTTTACATCTTTCTCTCTCTCTCTCTCTCTCTCTTTTTTTTTTTTTTTTTTTTTTGTAAAAAATGCTTAGCTAGGTAACCATTTTCCTGGTATTAACGTTTAAATTCTATTCTGATATCTTCCATCACAAACAGTATCATAAAATTATAATCGTGGACGCTATGGTTTGGATGCTTGCCCCCAAACTTCATGTTGAAATTTGATCTCAAATTTGGAAGAAGGGACTAAGGGGAGGGGTTTGGATCATAGGGTTTTATCCCTCATGAATAATTTAATGCCCTCCTTGATGGGGTAGAAATGAGTGAGTTCCCTAATAGTTCTCCTGAGAGCTGGAATTTGAAAATTTGTTTGGAATATAAATCAATTGGTGAAATTGCAGTCTGTGAGTATATACATATCGGTTTAATTGAATAATACCAGATCATTTTCCATAAGACAGATGCTTCTCTACTTACAATGGTATTGTGTCCTGATAAATCCATCACAAGTTGAACATATCAGAGGTTGAAAGTGCATTTAATATCCCAACCTACCCAACATCATAGCTTAGCCTTGCCTACCTTAAATGTGTCTAAAACACTTTCATTAGCCTTCAGTTGGGCAAAGACATCTAATGTAAAGCTTATTTTATAATAAGGAATTGAATATCTAATTTAATTTATTGAATAGAGTACACTGTAAAGTAGAGTATTGGTTGTTTACCCTAATGCATGGCAGACTGGGAGCTGTCCAGCCTCATGAGAGAGCATTGCATTACTTATCTCTAGTCCAGGAAAAGATCAAAATACAAAATTTGAAGTACAGTTTCTTTTGAATGTGTATCAATTTTGCACCACTGTAAAGTTAAAAAATTATAAGTCAAACCATAGTAACAGACTGATTGTGTATGCACCAGTTCAAATGTTTTCTAGGACTAGATAATAGTACTAATATCCCAAAGTATATGGTATTATCTAACACACAAAGTTTTACAAATTGATAGGTTTGAGGTAATATGTCATTGTTTTAATAAGCATTAATCATCTTAGTAGTGACATAGAACATTTTCACATATGGCATTTAGTTATTTTACTTTTCCAATCTATTCCTATTTGTCACCTGTGCTCAAATAATATTCCATAATGTATTTCATTTCTCTTTCTTGTTAATTTCCAGATACTTGTGCATGCTAGATATTAATACTTTTTAAAAAATTTAAGACATTGTATTTGTGTTCTTGTTATATTATGGGAATACTTTTATGACATATCAAGTTCCCACATATACATGTATGTATCTATTTCTGAGCTCTTCAGTCATTCCATTGGTTAATGTGTTTGTTTTGGTCCTGGTCCTATTGCATATTTTATTATTGTTTTGCAATTGTTGTTTAATATTCAATACACCGGATATCAGCGTTTTGATATTTTTGAAGTACATTTGCTATTTATAAACATATATTCTTAAAATGAATTGTATTATTTCAATGAAATTTAATTTCATAGCCTACAGATGTACACATAAAATTATAAATAAAAATATAATAATTTTTTTGTCTTATCCTAAATGTATTTTGGAAGACCTATGTACAGACGTCTGTTGCATATATACTAAGGAAAGGAATAACTGCACCACAGAATATGTACATCTTCAATTTTAATAGATGATATCAAATAGTTATTCAAAATCTTATTCACTTCCAACAGCAGTTAGGGAGTTGCATTTGATTTTTGACATTTAATATTAATCTTTTAAAATATTTTTATTTTATTTTATTAGCCATTTTGGTGAGTGTATAGTAGTTTCTCAGTTTCAATTTGCCTTTTTCTGATGACTGTTAAAGCTGAACACCTTTTTATATGTTTGCTGGTCATTAACCATTCTCTTGGAATATATCATTTGAAGCATTTTGTCTGAATGTCTATAACGCTGTCTTCCTTTTTTCTAACTAATTTATAGAATTTTACAACTTCATTACCATCCATGGATAATCATGAATTGACTGTATATATATTATTTTATTGATATACAAAGTTCCCCATTGGACCATTATTTCACCGATAGTATAAAGTTACTTTTAAGGTACAATGAATTACCCACTACAGAGAGTTTATATAAAGAACAAGATTAATTTAGGAATAACAAGTCTTTAAATTTTGCTTAGAACCCTGAAGTCCCTGTAGTACACTAAAAATATGGTTTCTTAGTCACTGATGTACAAAGATATAAATTTGAAGATTTATGTAAACAGAATAATATGCATGGAACAGATAGATTTTCTATGTTCAAAGGTAAGTTACTTTCTTGTGTTTGGACTATATCTTATTAAAACTCCTACTGTAATATATTGACATAGATATAAATGATATATATATCATTTTTGAAATGATAAACTTTCACTTTCATATATATATTGAATTTACAAATGAAAAGTTATTTGTGACCCCAAAAACCCAACAAACAAAAACCTCATTGCACAATGTATGCTCTTCCTCAGGTGATTTTCTTCAGTTTTTTTTTTTTTTTTTTTCAGAGAGTTTAGGACACCTAGCACCCTTACTTAAGTAATGGTCTTTTGAAGTATGATTATGTTTTAAAGTTTAAAATGTTACAATTCTCAAGGAAGTTAATGCTGTATTTAACATTTTTGACTAGTGGCATTCAAATTCAAATTTTTGCTACTCTTTTTTTAGCAATTAATTCTTTGGGCACCAAAGTACTTACTGATTATTTATACATACCTGTGGAACTAGGATGTTTTAACAGACCTCTTTCCTTGCTGTTGCTCATTGATGTGATACTTTCGTATAGTTTCTTACTTTCCTGTTTCTGTTAGACCTGTCATAAATTATTTGTAATAATGCCCTGACACTTTGCCTTTTTTTGTAGTGTTTCACACATGATATATATACATATTGGTACAGTTATATTAATACTTTAGATATGTTTGATACTGACATTAACCACCAACTTTAATTCAATATCACTTGCATCTATTGGTCATCTATTACATGATAAGAATTGAGCTAATTTTGCTAAAGGTACAAAGTTGACTGAGATAGTTACTACTAAGAGATATGCAATGTGTTGGCTAATTTAGGTAACTAAATGGGAACTTTGGATAAAGTACATATGGCAAGTAACAAACCCAGGCAAAAATATCATATTTATTTGGGCATCAATGATTTAGAAATATCTACATGCCATAATAAACAAATCCAAAGAGAACTTCTACTTATGGGGCGAAAAATAAGAAACAATTCAACCTTAGCCAGACCCACATAAAAATTGATCAGCCAGATTGTTTGATTTTAATATAATTTATCAACTGCCACAGCAGTAACAGGTTGAAACTTTGCAAAAAATAATAATAATAAAGTTTCTGTCTCAAGATTTCTGGAAATGTATTTCATCATATCCAAACTAAAATAACTTGTCTTTGTCATGGAAGAAAGTTATATATTCATATTTAATAAAAATTTTTATAACATTGTGATAACATGAACAGCAAACTGCTAATTGAATTTCCTAGACAATATAAAATCATCTAAAGTGAAAGAAATTACATTGTACTGTAAAATGCTAAGGTAAAATCTGTGTTGCAGAAACAGATTGGCATAAGTAACAGAGTAGTCATAAAAATAAAAGCAGTGCCTAAGGCATAGAAAATGTAATATATCAATGTAAAATGTGTTGTAAGTAATTAAATCTAGATATAGGATTCAGGTACACCAATAATTGAAGATAGAATTAGTGATGTTAACTCTATAAAGATGAAACTTACACTATTGAATTTATATTCAATATGATTCCATTTTCAATTTTTCCTTGTTTGTTTCATTGCAAATAACTAAAAAAGAAATATGTCCAGCTGTAATCTAACATCTCAGATTTCAACAGTGCAACAGTGAAGATTTGAAGCATTTGGGTTTTTTTAAGATGTAAAATATTTTACAAATTAAGGGAATATTTATTCAATTACATCATTTTAACTATGTTTTAATATATATGTGTATATATATGGAACACAAAGTTAATTTAGTTATTAATCATGCTATTACTTTTATATAAAATATTTTATTGACCTATAAGAATTTGTGTGAATTCAGCTCTACAGTGCAGCATATAACTTAGTAAATCCTTGGAAAACATACACAGGTTCTCTTACACACAGATTACCAATACCAAAAGTGAATTTTTAAATAATTTAATAATTAGAAGACTCAAATGAAAAGATGATTTTATGAGTGGAGAACTAGTTTCAGTTGACAGAGGGTACATTTTTATATGTTTACTAAAGCAGAGAGTAATAATAAATGTAGTTAAATGTGAGGACTGTCTGGTTCCCATAATATAAGAGTAATTTTGAACTAAAATACATATTTTTATCTTATAGCATTGAAATTCATTATTGATTTTTATTAGATAAGATAAAGAAGGAAATTCTTTTTTCAACTCTCCATTCAACAAAAGATGTGTTCCTTGAAGAGGAGTATGAAGCGGCTAAAGAATGAGTTCACTTAATGAAGTACGTTTAAGGGGAACAATCCTAAAACAGTGGAAAGAACAGCTGCGACAAAGGAAGGCGAGCAGGAGACCAGACAGTGCATTTGACTATGGTAATGGGATGATCAGATGCTCTGCTCCCGGATGTAGCCTTATAAAAATTTACATGGCAGCAAAAGCAATGAAAAGCTCAGTCACTGAAATGCACATCAGCAGAGATTCAAGAAAATGTCCTTAAGTCATCTCAAAAAATTGTTATCTACAGTGTCAAGCACCATGCATTGTTTAAAATGCCCATTACTTGTAAGGTGTTGCTGCAACAAGAGATGTCTGGGAATATATCCAGTGGCCAGATAAGCTGTGTTCACACAGGTGAAGTTTTCAAAACCATGCAATTTGGTCATTGACAAGTATTCTGTGACTAATCACTCTTCTACTATTTACTAATAAGATCTTAATATGTTTACATTATCCTAAAACTTTATTTTGCAGTATGGAATAAGGAAATACCATAAAACTGAATTAGAATATGGATTGTAATAACAAAATATCTGTATTAAGATGATTTTTATAATTATGAGCTAAGCATATTCATTAGCAAGTAATTTTCCTTCCTTTTCTCTCTAATCCTATTGCCACATTAACAATCAACCTAATAAATGTATGTTTTATTTAAACAACCATGCAAACCAAGCAAAACTTGATATAAACACTAAGCCAAGTCCACTTGCAAGAGCCAACCCCTAAGTCTTTCAATAGGCTTGAAATTGACACATAATCTTCTCATAACCCTGTAACAGGTTGCTCTCAGTTTCATGATTTATTCAGACTTTGTTGACTAAATCTACCCCATAAAATACTATGCTAATGCACTTCTCACACCTATATTTCATTTTCTTACCAGGAAAATTTTAAGCATTGAGAATTTTATCTATGACTGTATTGGGAAAGAGAAAAAAGGCACAATTAACAAACATCAACTTAAAATTTCTGGGAGTTAGAAAGTAGATAGAACTAGATTAAGGGGAAATTTCATCAGCATCAAGTAGCACTTTGAAATTGTGTATGAAATCTATAGAAAAAAGTTTGCAGACGTCAAAAAGTTATGATGTGTGTGTACGTCTATTAAGTTATGATGTGTGTGTACGTCTAACATTACCATGACGTGATATAAATATGACACACTGATTTGCAGTTCTCTTTGGAGTTTACAAATTACTTTCTCAAACCTTGCCTTATTTGTATTTACAAAAATACAACGAAAAATATTATTTCCATTTAACTTATAATAAAACTTTATTATAGAAAATGTATTAAAGATTTCATAGGTAATAATTAGCAGAGTAGAACTTAAATTTAAACTCCAGTTTTTGTGATGGTTTGATTTCATGATACTTGCTGCTAAGCAACTATAAAAAGAAAATGTTTTGTTCTGTTTTGTCTGAATGTTAAAGATTGTAGGTTGTGCTTACTCATCTTGTCTCCTCTTCTTTTCCAGAGAAAGATCCCTGATTTTAGCTGCCACATTACAGAGTAGATTAAACATTATTTCCTAACCCCCCTTAGCAGGGTGAGGACACATATATAAATTATGGCCAAACGAGTTGTATATGTGAAACAAAATACGAGGGACATTTTTCTTCTTCCCTATTCTAGTCTATGACCCTGACTATGGATGTGGTAAAGAGATATCTTTGAAGCAAAAAGGAGAAAAAACATACTAGGAGTTCTAGAAAAGAAAGAAAGATAGAGGTTCTTAAATGAACTATTGGAATAAATTTATCATCCTATCTGTTATGGACTGAATTGTGCCCCGCTCCACCTCGCCCAAATTCATATGCTGAAGCCCTAACCCCCAATGTGACTCTATTTTTATATATGGTTTTTAAGGAGGTAATTAAGGTTAAATGAAGTCATAAGGGTGGAATCCTAATCTGATAGGGCTGGTGCACTTATAAAAAAAGGAAGAGACATCAGAGTTCTCTCTCTCCACCCACACACAGAGAAAAAGTCAGGTGACGACACAGTAGAAAGATGGCCACCTGCAAGCCAAGAAGAGAGTCTTCCCCAGAAACCAGTCTTGCTGGCATCTTGATCTTGAATGTGTATAGCTTCCGGAACTATGAGAAAACTAATAGCTGTTGTTTAAGCCACTCGTTCTGTTGTATTTTGTTATGACAACCTGAGCAGGCTAGAACACTATTCCTTGACTGTCTATCTTTGACTGTGTACCTTCTATATTCTTTAAGCAGGTAAACACATGTTCTATTTAACACTGTCTGTTATGACTAGAAAATTGTGAACTGATGATGTGAAAGGCATTTTGAAATGATATGTCTTAAAATTTAGATAATCTAGCATGCAATATTTTAGTTTAGAAGGCCCTGCTAAGGCCCTTAGGGTGGCATCTATTGGAATAGTTAGCCATCACCCAGTATACCTTAAATTAGAAGGAGAATTCAAAACAAAGAGATATATCATATGCAAAGAGATTTCTGCTGCAGACAGAAAAAAAAAGTTGCCTTCAAATATGAGCTCTGAATCAAAGGTCAAATGGGCAGGTGCTTCTTCTTGTATATACTTATTATATTAATAATTAGATACTGGATATTAATAATATAGGTAAATCTAGTTTTCTAGACAATGGATATTATTACTTATAACTTTTCTGGTATAATGTCTAGGTCTTATAGTGATGGGCACATATTAAAATATATATATGTATATATAATCTCTACTATCACACACACATCCATATTCCTGTTAAACAACAAATAATAATCGAGCATATGTCAGACCAGAAATTAAGAGGCATCTGTATTCATACAGTGATGCATCAGGCATGTTTTTCCTTCCTCAAAGACATTGTGTCCTAGGTTAAATACTACAATGCAGCTTACTGAAAAGATAAGATATAATATGTTAACTAACATGGAAAACTTATATAAATGTCACAGAGGCTCATAAAATGGAGTCACACCTGGTGGAATTACAGGAGAGCCTTCTTGCAGATGACATTCAATTTGAGATTAAAGGGAGGATAAATGTAAATGGAGGTGCAGGGTTAGACTGGATGCCCTATGAAGGATATCTCAATCAATTGTTAGTAATAGTGTGAAAAAAAGATTCCCTAAGAAAAGTCAAAGTATTCACTACTTTGATGTGAAAATTTCAGATGCAGAATAAAGTTGCCATTTCTGTTCTGTGTTTTTAGATAATAATTGTAGTGTCAAACATTGCCAGCTAAAAATGTTATGTCGTCTGTCTAATTTATATTCATTTTCTCCTTAATATCTGACTCCAAATGGCACTATCAGGTGTCTCATTTTGAATGCAAAATAATATAGTCTGAAGGTGAACATGGGATCAAAACTCTTATAAACAGAAATAAAGTTAATTAAAGATAAAAGAAAGCATAGTAAAAAGCAATTATACCTTTATCATCTTTCACATTACACTGCATTTAAAATTCTTTTATTCTACCTACATATCATTTTTAAGAGAGTTTACATGGTGCAGAATTATTTAAATGGTATAGTGCTTCAAACATTTTGGGAGATTAGCAAGCTATTTCATCATATTTTATCAAGAAAGTATTTTATTCAAGATTATTTCTAATTTCATACCTGCCCATCTACAATTCTTCACAATTATCTTAAGATGCTTTAAAGTACAAGCAAAATCCTCATAATCTTTGTAAATGACATCTCAACCTCCCAATTTATTCTTTTTTCTCTTTTAAATTTTTAAACATCCATTTAAAAATACTTGGAATTATGAGTCAGTATTCAAAAAGGGAGCAGGCATAGAGTTTTATATTAATTATATAAAACATACCATCAGAGAGAAATTATATAAAAGAGAGAAAATAAAAGCATGGTAAAGATGGAGAAGCAAACCTCCTGAAACTTACTAAAATAGAAATATTTCTCATTGAAGTTTTACCTTTAATAGCTTCTTCTTTTTATGAAGAATCCTAATATCTTATGCTGTAAACTTTGGCTGATGCATGTAGAGTTTCCCTACTTTTGGAATGCCTGTACCTGGCTTTATAAAGTTAATTCAACCTCTAAAATATATAATTACTACTTGTTATCGTTCCTCACAACAATACCATAAAGCTTTAGGTCCCCCCTTTCTTTTTTAAACATGAACAATCACATGCTTCAGTGATGAGATGAAATAATTATCATTAATGAGAAATCAATAAAATATTGACTGCTACAACATGAATTTGTCACATACATATTTTAAGGAAAACTTTTCGTCCCATACTTTTTCTACTGTCCTCCTGGAATTTAGTAATGTAATCTGGATTTTCAATCTAATTGTCTCTAAAACTAGGAAACATCATGTACAATGGCTTATCAAAGTACACTTGGATTCCCACAAGGGTCACACACTGAACATACCAAAATACAATTTTTAAACGATGTTCTTTTAAAAAATCCTTTTTTAGATGTATATTTTTTTCTTAGTAAATATCTCAGGCCATGCAGGGTAGAAACCCTGAATCCTTTCTTACATTGTTTCAAACTAATCATCATTTTCACCAAATTTAAATATATTCATAATTTTTTAAATGTACTTTGCTAATTGCTCCCCTCACAACAATCTTAGGTCAGCTCACTGATCATTACTGAGTTCTCAAACTAGTAGATTTACCTTACATGATCATGTTTCATTCCCTCATTTTCCAGATGCAAAATTGAAGGGTTTCAGTAATGGGGGGTAGAGTTAGAACTGTTGAGCTATGCTATACTGCACATTGCTATTTGCCAAAAACCATATTGCTTTATTGCTGTCACACTTAGATATATTTCCAAACCATTTTCTCCTACTATTTTCCCTTCTTCTCAAAGGAAAAATGTTGCTGAAATTTTTATATTTTTCCTCAATTTACATTTTTACAGTCATAAATTTTCTTGAAGCTTTTTTATTAAAATTATTTTGTGCGGTTGAACCCTTACTATGATTGTACTATAAAACTAACCTACAAAGTGGAAAATTTTGAGCTGAAACAAAACAAGGAGATTTTAATAAGGTGCCCCCAGAATTAGAGACAAAATTGGTATGTGTCTATAAGACCCCTCCCAAATATCTTTAGTCATCTTTCTTTTTCTTCACTTCTGTGCCATTTTTCATAATTATATCTAAATGGAATTATCTCTCTTTTAATAATGAATCTGCATAAATGTTCACAGTTACACAGTAGTAGTCTAATATTTTAATCATTCCTTCTGAAAGTATTAAATTATAAGCATATATGTTTAGAGTAAACTAAGATGAAATTAAGTATTTTTTGAGAATGTCTTTGCTTAAAAATATTAGCAAACCACTTGGGCTTACGTAAAGCCAATACTTAGAAAATTTGATTTTATTCCATTTATTTCCACAGAAATATAGTTCTGTACAATCTTGAATTGACTTTACTGATTTTAGTAAATTTTATTTGTTTTCTACTTTCCACTTGTTTGCCAACTGACTTCACAATGCGCAAAAGTGGGTAGAGTATATTATCTGCTATGTTGATATGCCAAGTCAACAACTTAAGATTTGCCATATGTTTCCACTTGCTCTTTTATAGTAAAATAATCCTCCATGAGAAAACATACTCTAAGTAACTGATGGTCAGAGGAGGAGGTATAAATAAAAGGAGAAGGCAAATGTGCAGTGTAAATCCACGAACAGTGACCCTACAGCCTATAGCAGAGTCACCCACACAAGCCCAAGCTATAGTCAACCTTCACACCAGAATGAGAATAACATTTTTTACATTACTTTTTTCTTTGCTTGCTTTTTGTTTTAGTGTAAGACCCTGAGATTTTGAAGTTGTCTGCTGCATAGCCATGGCTGACTAATACATTGACACTAACGGCACAGTATGTATAAGAACATTACTGAAGACTAAAGCTCAGACACGATTGAGAAGTTATAATACTTTTCATTCTTTTCAATGTATTTGAGTACTTTCTACATATACAGCTAGGAATGCACAATGTTGATCATGTAAATGCTTTGGGATTTGAGCAGTGGTTTGGGTATAGATCTTCCATTTTAATGAGACTGTGTACAACTTGGAAGTGGACAAAGAAAGTCCTTTATATGATGTTACTTTAAAAAAAAGTTGTTTTCAATTCTCCCCAGTCAATCCATCATTATTCATTTTAATTAATCCATCTCTGCCTCCAGATATTTACAGGAAAATAAAGAAATTACATAAAAAGGAAGGCTGCTACCCCCAATCTCCAGTCACTGGATGGATGGTTTTGGAACAGAGGGAATGGCCTGAAAACAAATGGCAAAAATATTTTCTTTCTCTTTAAAACTTCCCCCATTCTTTTGGGAACTGTGGCCTGGCCTGCATGCCTGCTTTGGTCAGGGAGAATGTCTTTTGTTCTTTGTGATACAGGCAATAGCTCAGCCATCCCCAGACAGGCACCAGCCTCCAGGGTGGGCAGAGGTCACAGGCTTTGTCTTCAGCAGAGATAGGATGATTAGAATAATTAACACAGTAGCCTAGAACTGAGGGCGATCCCTTTAGCAGCTCTGTTTTTCTGCTTATGTTCAGGAAATTTGGATTTTGAGACGAGAATCTACCATTTTTCCTCCTTTTCTGGCAAAGTAATAAACTTCTCTTTCCTTCTCCTCAAACCACTGGTTCTCATTCTTCTGATGTGGCCTTGAGCACAAATGCTGAGCTTTTGGTAACAGTTTCTGTACAATTTTTTGACCAGATGAAACAATCTGACCAGACAAAACAAACACCTTCTTTGTGTTGGACACAGATATTTTCACTTCTTTGGATTTTTCCAAAGTGGCTAGTTATAGGGGACTTAGATGAATCTCAAAGAATCATCCCAAGTTTATTACTTGATTAGGGCCTATCATACTCATGTCAATCTTATTAAGCATCTTCTCAGTTACCTTGTCACTGGTGTTTCTCTCCGCATAATACAGAAGTAGAATAAATGATCTTGGGTTAATTGGGTAAATTATTTTATAAAATTCAATGAGACAAAATTAGCAGTAGTAGCATAAATCTAAACATTTAGATTATCATTGGCTAGTGTAATTTTGTGTGTCAGTATGTACATTTTAAATGAAAAGAACTTCCTATTTGATCAAATATTTAGTACTTCTTATAATGCTTTTTTCATGATATGAGTTGCATTTGTCTCTGTATGAGGACAGTAGCCTAGAGAGGAAAATTATCCACTTCCAAACCTTATAACTACTGTCCAATTCCTTACTCATATGATGTTTAGATGACTGCAAATAAATACTTCATGAAATAGCTGCTGCAGATCCTGAGCTCACTTAAATCATTTTGTAAGGAGGATTTACCCTATTATGCATAGTGACTACAGAGTAGTTTCATTATTGTTGTTTCTTCAATAAAGTTTCTTTGGTCATATATGTTTCATGTCATTCTTTACTTAATTTTTGCCTGTATATGTTTAATCTTCAAATATTTGCTTTGCTAAGCAACTTTCATATATATTCACACCATTTCATAGTAAACCAAAACTCAAAGTGAACAAAAACCTTAAACATAAAACCTATGATTAATGACTGAAAGTTATTTTATTTTCCTAAAATACTTTTACCAAGTTTAGAAAGATCAAGACACTTTAGAGAAAAAGCACAGTATCTAATGTAGTATAAAATAATAAAAAGAGTAAAATGCTTTAAATATTATCAAATAGTTATAATCTGGATAATTCTATGTGGGCCTAATTTGGTTATCAAGAAAATCATACTGCTAAAGAAGAAACAGCCTAAAAAAGTTAAATGTTAGTCTATGGCCATGAATCAGCTGTTTAGATTTTATTTTACCTACATTTTAGTTTCTTTTAGCAAAAGACTTGTATGAACTTTGAGAAAAACACTTTATACTTCAATATAATAGCAAATAAAATCCACTGGCTTCTTTTTGGCCTCAGAATGTCTTCATTCTAAAAGATTCTTTCATTTACTTTCTACTTATGGTTTGCAAAGATCTAGGATTAACCTCCTTTACTTTTCAACATCAATTTATTTTTGGTCAAGATTATAAGTCTCATTTCATTTATTTTAAATTAAATCATTTATAGAGAACTTTATGTACAACCACATTATTTTATGCAAAAATGATCACTATATCACTGTTTTTTATTTTAAAGCATATTCAATTACCCTTATATTACAAATTGCTTCCAAAATTGATATTTATTTTCTCTTATTTCTTAGAAACTTGAGAAAACTGTTTTCTTTGTTATCAAAAACAAACTTTCTTCCCACTAAGTTTGACCCTCCATCAAACAGTTTTCACTCTCCTGTATTGTCCTGAAACATCTTTAACTACTTTACTATGTTCTTATTTTCCTCTTCAAATTTGCTTTTGTTGTTGACAAAATCAATCATATCCTCCTGTTCTGCCTCCCATTGCTCCATCATCTCTTTATTCTTCTCTCATTTCCTGTTGAATTTGAGTTTGCCTTAGAGACATAGAAGAAAAATAAAACAGCAACAGCTTTTTATTTTAGTTAATGATGATAGAAAAACCCATACCTTACATTCTTAAAAACCCGTAAGAACTCAACATAAGAAAGATAACACAAAAATATTTATACAGAGATATAATTATTTACACTGAGATAATATTGACACCTCTTTTCTGATCAATATTAAGATTAAACTAAGAAATTATATAGTTAGGAAAATTGCATATATTGCTTTTGTTACTTCTTGACTTTACATTTTTAATTAGAAACGTTCATCATATGCACTAATTAGGATTTAATTGCATAAGCCAATATCCTTTGATGATCCAGTTATTTGAGTTTTAAGGTATCTAATAATATCTTCAATATGCAACTAATAAATATATAGCAGAGAAAAACTAATCAGTCTCCATTTTTAGACATCACTGAAGAAAATTTTACTATAATGGCTAATATTGAATATTTATTCATAGACAGTCTCTGGAAAATAAAGTAAATTATTAACATATAATAGATACAATTTAAAATATTAGTATAATAAATACTACATTTTATTACAAGTGAAACCAAATGATTCATAGTCTTACACTGCAGTAGAGATCCACTTAAACACTAGTATCAACATGCAGGGAGTCATTTCTATGATTAAATTTGCCATTTAACTCATCAATAAATACCAAGTATAATGAGTTGAATTGTGTCTCACCAAAATTCGTATATTTAGAAGATAACATAGAAAAAAGACTTTAACAGGCACCTCATCAAATAAGATATAGGGATGTCAAAAAAATAAAGACATATAAAATGATCTACCACATCATATATATCAGGGAAATGCAACTTAAAGCAACAGTGAGATTCTACTGCACACCTATTAGAAGGGCCCAAATCCAGAACACTGACACCACCCCATGCTGGCAAGGACGTGGAGCAACAAGAACTCTCAGTTATTGCTGATAGGAATACAAAATGATACAGACACTGCAGGAGCTCAGGCGATACCCCAAAATATGACTCCTAGGAATAAAAAATATTTTGAATTAAAGGCCATTTCAGGTCAGAAAGTATTGGAAGGGGCTTTCCTTTTATCTGCATAAACTAGATTGACATGATCAAAAGATCAAAGGGGGCAATTGACTTCCTTTCTTCTTCCTGTCATCCCAATATATGGCAGGAAAGATCAAGACTGCAACCAGACCAGGCCCAAATTATTTTAAACACATCTGTCTCTCAGGTTCATTTAATTTGAAAAGAGAATCATCTATAAGTCAATCTGTTTTCCCCATGCAGTTGTCCTCAGTAGCACCATTTGTCACCCCTAAACAGAATTATCTGTACTACACATTCCTCCTTGCCTCCAAAAAAATAGGTATAAAAATATTCAAACTTCATTGGAACATTAGGTAATCGCTATGTGATTCTCCCTATGCACGTGGTATTGGTAATTAAACATTTTTCTTATTAATCTGCCTTAATTGTGAATTGATATTTCAGTGAAATTTTAGGGGAAGGGCCAGTTTCCCCTCACCCCTACACAACTTTAGAGGACAATTTGGTGGGTTCTTACAAAACTAAACATACTCTTATCATAGGATCCAACAACCACACTCCATGGTATTTATCCAAAGGAGTAGAAAATTTATGCCACACACTAATGCCACACACTAATGCACACTAATGTTTATAGTAGCTTTATTTATAATTGTCAAAATGTGGAAGTAACCAAGATGTGCTTTAGTAGGTGAATGGATAAACTGTGGTACATCCAGATAATGAAGTATTATTCAACAATAAAAAGAAATAAGCTACCTTGCTATGAAATGACATGAAGGGACACTAAATGCATATCACTAAGTAAAAGAAACTAACACTTTCTAGAAAAGGTGAAGCTATGGAGACAGTAAAAAGATCAGTGGCTGCCAGAGATTAGGGGGAAGGGAGAGATGAATCAGAGAAACACAGGATTTTTAAGGAAGTTAAAATACTTTGTATGATATTATAATGGAGCAGAAATATTTTGCATTTATCCAAACACCTAGAATGTTCAACAGCAAGAGTGAATCTTAATGTAAACTATGGATTTTGGGTGACAATGATATGTCAACGTAGGTTCATCAATGTAACCAATGTACCATTCTGGATGTGGAATATTGATAACTGTAAAGATAATACCTGTACAAGAGCAGGGAGCAACTGGGAAATCTCTGTACCATCTGCTTAGTTTTTATGTGAACTTAAAACTATTCTAAAAAATAAAGTCTACCAAAAAGGAAAAAAAAGGCAAAAAATAAATTAAAATAAAAATAATAAAAATCATGTACTGAAGCCCTTACACCTAGTAACTCAGAAAGTGACCTTTCTTAAAAATAAGGTTGTTGTAGATATATGTAATTAGTAAAGTACAGATCAGACTAGAATGGAGTAGGCCCCCAATCCAATATGTCTGGAGGATGTTTGGACACAGACATGAACACAGGAGAACACCATGTGAAGATTAAAGGAGAGAGTGGAATGATGTAGCAGAAAGCAAGGACTGTCAAAGATCGCCAGCAAAACGCTAGATGCTAAGAAAAAGAAATGGAACAGATTTTCCTTCACAGCCTCCAGAAGGAACCACCCTTCTTACACACTGATCTTGAACTTCCAACCTCCAGAAATACGAGACAATAATTTCTATTGTTTAAGATGACCAAGAGGGCCTTAATCTTCTTCTCTGTTTGACTAAACTGTAGACAACTTTCTTCCTGAGGATACATCCTTGAACTCCCTTTTCTTAGAGCATTCACTTTAGAAAACTTGCAACTTTAAAGTTTGTCTCTGTTCTTTTTAGAAGTAAATCTTCTCCCATCCTTTTGCTTGTTTTAAAATTCAAGAATTCTTTCTTAGGGATTCCAGAGCCATCCTTTTGAAATGTAAACATCATAGAATCCCTATCTCCTTCTCCCCTCCCCCATCTCTGGGGAGAAATTAGGAGGCTAATTTCTGTAAGCGCCAATTAGCAAACACAGATGACCTGATCATCTTGACCAACCTGCCCTATAATGTCCTCCAGTACTTTTCCACTAGCTCACCCCAGTGCCTAAAATTTCTCCCTCCTTTTGTTTCAATGGGGTTGAGTTTAATCTCTCTCCCTTATTACAACAGTTCTGAAGAAAGTCTTCCTTTCCTGTTTAACTTGTCCAGTGTGATTTTTCTTTGACAAAGCCACCCTTGTGGGACTTTGTTACAGCAGCTCTAGCAAATACTACAAGTACTGACTAGTGTATGTTTAGTAGGTTGATAATGCATAAAGGCTCAAATGCTAGATTTAGAAACAATGGGCACAAAAAGAGCAGGAGTTCTCATCTAGCTAAAATTTTATAGCTAGTTACACTTAACTAAAGATAGTTTACACATATCCAAGACATATTTTTGACAGCTACCAATTAGTATTTTAAAAAGCATCAGCTACCGTGTATGTTAAGACATAAATAAGGTAATATACGCAAAGTATTTGGGCATGGTTTAGCACTTATTTATAATCTTAATAAATGATAGTGCATATATGCATTTATGTACATGTATATATATGTGTATATAAATATACACATATATATTTGCCTATATGTATACAAATATACATATATGTATCCATAAGTCTATATATACATACACATATATTTTAGTTATTATTATTACTAAGTATCTATATTCCAAATTTTTCATGTAGATATAGGTTTGATTAATGTTAAACTTTGTGAAAGCTCTGCTGACCGACAGTCTGTTTTTCTCATTACTATCTTCTCTATAGGTAGGTATTAAAGGCATTGCATGCTTTTAACTCTTCAGAAAATCCTTCTCATGGATAAAAAGAAATCAATGCTTACAGGTTTTTCCTTGGATATTTCTCCAGCATCAAATCTTACGGCTCTCAACCATGCTCTTCTAATGTGCAATTATTTGTCATTTCCTTTCACACATCCCGTTTTTCAGGCACCCTTCTTTTACTCACGCTAACCCCTTGCCAAGAATGCCCTTATCTCTTTCCTTCACTGCCAAACCTGTGGTCACTTTTTCCAGAGTCACCTTAGGCACTGTCTCTTCTGTGGCACCATCCCTGAATGGGGAGGTTGAAACAATGGCCTCGTTGCTGTGCTGTGGGGGTACTCTTTGTGCTTTCCTCTACTTCAACACTTTCTGTGTTATATTTAAACAATCAGTTTATATGCCTGGGTTTCCTCAAAAGGTTGTAAAATTCTTCAGAGCATCGTCTATTGCTGATGTTTAATGAATGCTGAGTGAATGTCTGTGGAAACAACCAGAACCGTCAATTCTGGTTTTTTGTTTTTCCTTTTTCCCCCTAGGTAAATATGGGCAAGTGAATATTTTGTACTTACTTACAATAATATCAGTTGTTGTCAATATTATATCCAAATCAATATAACTAAGAAGATTTTAAGGCATATGATTTGGAGACTTTTAATTTAAACATCAGTAACCAAACTGTTTTTCCTGTGAGAAGTGGTTATTTTCTTTTCCTACAACCTTCTCACTTTTTTTGTGAGTTATCAAACATTTCATTTTATTTTCTAAAAATTCTACTTTCCCATTCCTCCCCTGGCTGCTGAACTTTCAAAGTTGTTGCAGCTGCCACTCATGTGTTTACACAGTGAAAATAAACCATTCTGAATGAGAAAATAAAAAAAAAAAGAATGAGGAAAATATGAAATACTGTATATTATGCCTTTCAAATCTTAGATATTTGACTTGGTGTCCTAGAACTATAGTCTGATCCTAATACCATTTGTCAAATGCTGTCTTAAGCCCTGGTAATCTTTATAACTTCTGATTCTGTGCAGCAGGACCATGTTGTAATTCATTAATTAGCATAAGGCACTAATTAAATTACTAAGGATGAGATTTTCTTATGGAGCAACATTTCTAAGTGAATCAATGTTCCCAAATATATCCTCTGACTCTCTAATCAGGCCACCATCCGCTCACATCTGGATAACTGGAACCACTCTTAACACTTGTCTTTGCTTTCTCATTTCCACTCCAATAATCCATTCTCCACACAGTAGCTCGTGTGAAATTTCACCACACAAATCAGATTATGTTATTTTCTTTCTTAAAAACCCTCCAGTGGCATTCTGCTGCCACAAAATACAATCTAAACTTCTTCCCACGGCCTCATAGGCAGTACAGAGCAGGCCCCTGCCTCACTCTCCCACTCACCTTCCTACACCTCTCCTCTTCACATACTCAACTACAGTTCAAGGGTCTTTCTCAGATCCTCAGGCATACCAGATTTTTCATTTTCTTTTTAGTGGTCTTTACATTTGTTGATGTTTCCTCTACCTGAACAATTCGGATTATAAATCTCCTCATGACTATCTCCTCATTTTTCAAATACTAATCGCAATGACATTTCTTGACCTCTAGTCTAAGGACACTAGTGGTCATTTTTTATCACTGCATTCCTAGTGTTACTGTACCTAATACTAGGACTTTCACTTATTGATACGGCCATTTATCTCTCCCCCATCTCTAGAATGTAAGTTGCACAGTGGCAGGGGATTTGCTTGTCAACTTTGTACCTATGACACCACCAGGCACAACTAGCTGCTCAAGAAATATTTATTGAATAAATGAGTGAGAGAAACAATGAGCATTTAAACATTTATTGAATAACTAATGCCTCTCTTCTAGATGCATGTTTGTATCTAGGCCAATGACTTATATAATAAGGTAATGAGTTAACATTTATCAGGCTCTAAGTATATTGTTTTAAGTGTTTTATATGAATTACAATTTTTAACACTCAAAATATGTTTACAATGGAATATTACTCTATGTTAAGAAAGGACAGTGAGCTAGCACCGCTTATATTACCCTGGATTAAGCCTGAGCCCATTATTCAAAGTGAGGTGACACAAGACCGGAAGAATGGGCCCCACATCTACTCGCCATCAAATTGGTACTGATCGATTAATACTACGGTGCTCAAATGGTGGTGATGTTCACTAGGGATTCGGGGGGTGGAGGGTAGACCCACATCTGAGGGATGGGGTGAGCACTGTGGAGGTGAGGGGAATGCTTGAAATGTAGTTGGGGAAGGGAATTAGGGGTCTCAATAGGGGGAAGGAAATCCCCTAAAATTGAGTTATGTGAATACCTGTACAACTTGGTAAATTTACTGATAATCATTGAATTGTACACTTAAAATGGAGTAAAAGCATGATATGTAAAAAATAAAAATAAAAAATAATAAAGCAAAATCTTTATGATTCAGATGCTAATTTATCCTCCTTTTACCAAGGAAGACATTTAGGCACAAGGAGGTTAGGTGGCTTGCCCAAGGTCGCGCACCATGTATGTGGCTAAATACTAATTCTTATACAAGCACCATTATTATTATTTATTTTTATTTTTTTGA